>OZ020191.1:79206158-79445137 GCA_963971165.1 Philopedon plagiatum | reverse complement strand
ACCCTCGTTTGTTGCGACTCAGTCTACTGATTTCGCAAAATTTAATTTTGTATAAGTATCATATGTTTTATTTAAGGCTATAGAAACATGATCAAATTGAGTCATAATTAAAGTATTGTTTTTGTTTCTTACCATATGATTTGTAATTTTAACATTGTCGAGTAATTGGGATAATGTTAACCTAATTATAGAAAATATTAAAGGGAATGTATGTTGTATGATAATGACTTATAACTAAGGAAGTAGAGATTTCTTCTGAATAATAGCCATTGTTAGGTAACTTGTGTGCCAGAAGGGCCTGGTTCAGCGGGGTCCGCAGGGCCAGTATCAGGAGGCTGAAAAGAAATAGGGTTTTTCCTAAGTCTCTTGATTTTTCTCATATGCATAGTAATAGGTTTTTGCTTAGAAACGCCGGTTATTTTATTTTTATTTATACTTGTTACCTTTGTAGGTATAAACTGGGGGTTCATTTTATTTCTAAGTGTATTTTTTCGATATACTGTTTGGTCTGGTTTAATTTCAGGGGGTTGTTCAGTATTTTTATTTTGTTTCTGGGTATTTTGGGTTTGTTTTTCATAGGTATTTTTATAAATGTTCTCAAGAAATGGTAATACCTCGTTTTTGCGTCTTTCGTTACATTGTTCAAAAATCGTTAAGTCATTATTTAAATTGGGTTCGTTGAGATAAGGTCCATATAAGATAGAAAAGGGATTGTATTATAAATTAATACAGCGGAAGTTATTAGATTTTGGGGGGTTTCGTCTGGGTTTTGCATTTTTAGAGTGCGTAATTTTTCTAATAATGTAGAATGTAATCTTTCTACTGGGCTGTTAGAAGAAGAATTTGCAGGAGTAGTATAATGTACTTCTACGCAAAATAATTGGCAAAATTCTTTAAAGAGGTTGTTTTGAAACTCTTTTCCTTGGTCTACGACTATTCTCTGAGGGGTGTTATGATGTGAGAAATAATGTCTCAGTTTGCTTAAGACAGTGACTGCATTTTTATCAGATACGAAGTAAGCTTGGGCATATTTAGAGAATGAATCGATAATTGTCAAAAATTGGCAGTTAGAAAATTGAAAGATGTCTAGGTGAAGTGTTTTAAAGGGTTTTTCTGAGAGTAGCGGTCCTTCATATGCAATTTTATAGGGGTGTCTTTCATATTTATTTTGTAGACATATTTCACATGTGTTTATTATGTTTGTAATAGAATCTCTTAATTTTGGCCAATAATATTTTTGTTTTAGATGATTATAAGTTTCAGTAATGCCATTATGGTTACTTTGGTGATAATTTGTAATTATTTCTTTTTGTTGCGTTAGGTCTGTTATGTCAGTTAAGTATATACTTGAAAAATTTAATTTTGCTGATGGATTTAGATTTGCACTTATTATTCTTTGGAATTCTAATTTTTGCTCAGTATTCGGGATGTAAACTGTAAATAGAACATCAGGCTTTATGATTTCCTTTAAGATTTTTAAGATATGTTCTTGTCGCTCGGTTTTGACTATTTTGACATAATGATGATTTTTCTTAAAGGGTTTCGAAAAACTATGTTGCCGTAATCAATTACGAGGCGGTTAGTTGCATAATTTACTGGCAGTTCTGAGATGGGTAAGGTTTTGCCTTGTGGATCATTGTTTGAATGAACCGTGACGTCAGAGTTGTTGTCGTTCTCGTCGTGATTGTTAGTAAGGGCGCTAGTTTGGGCAATGATGAGGTCATTATACCTTTCGTTAAGGGCAAAGTCTGCCAAGTCAAAGTCAGCAAGGTTAGCGACCGAGTTGTCAGCATTGGGTACATTAGATCGCGCGTCGTTGGTTTCGTGCACGTTAAGTTCTATGCGTGACAGGGCATCAGCGACAAAGTTTTCTTTGCCTTTAGTATATTTGATTTCATAATTAAACTCTTCGAGTTTTAGTCGCCAACGGATAAGGCGAGAATTTGGTTCTTTGATTTTGGACAGCCAAACTAGGGGGTTATGGTCGGTTTCGATAATAAATTTTTGACCGTATAGATAGGGGCGAAAATGTTTTGTAGAATCTACTATTGCTAGAAGTTCTTTTTCGATGGTTGAGTAGTTTTTCTCAGCAGTATTAAGGGTGCGAGAATAGTAAGCTATTTGGTGATTGTTTTGGGAGAGAACACTACCTATAGAAATGTTGGACGCGTCGGTAGTAAGTTTAAATGGCTTACTAAAGTCGGGATATTGCAGTACGGGAGAATTTGATATTAATTCTTTGCATTTTGAAAAAGCATTTTTATATTCTACGTTTTCGACATTAACTGTACTACCTTTTCGGAGGCATCTAGTAAGAGGAAACGTGATTTTGGCGAAGTTTTTGATAAATCTACGGTAATAGCCTACCAGTCCTAAAAAGGCTTTGATCTCCTTTTGGGTTTTAGGTATTGGATATCTTTGGATGGCTTCAATTTTGGAGGGGTTAGGTTTAATACCGTCGGGTGTTATAATATGTCCTAAGAATGCTACTTCTTTACATAGAAATTCGGACTTGTCAGGTTGTACTTTGAGGTTTACTTCTTTTAGTTTTTTGAATATTTGACGTATATGATCGATGTGTTCAGATAAAGATTTAGAGAAAATGACGACATCGTCCATATAAACAAAGCAAAATTTGTAAAGATAGTCGCGAAGTATTTCGTCCATCATTCGTTGGAATGTAGCGGGGGCGTTTTGAAGGCCAAACGGCATTCGAAGGTAGTCGTAATGGCCGTTATTTACCGTGAAAGCGGTTTTTTTTTATAGAATCGGGGTCCATTTCAATTTGATGGAAACCTTGGGCAAGATCTAGGGTCGTAAAGTAGGTACACTTTCCTAGGTTGTCTAGGATCTCTTCTATTCTCGGCAGAGGATATTTTTCTTCGATCGTGACGTCATTAAGGCGGCGGAAATCTATTACTAATCTAAATTTCCTTTTTCCAGAGGCGTCGGCTTTTTTTGGAACGATCCAGACGGGGGCAGAATATGGAGAAATGGAAGGACGAATGATTTTGTTGTCTAAAAGTTTTTGAATTTGGGATTGGATCTCGCAATTCATAGCAGGGGGGTGCCTGAAGGACTTTACATAGACTGGACGATCATCGGTTGTACGAATAGTATGTTTAGTTTGGCTAGTGAAAGTAAGATCACAACCTTCGTGATACATGATGTCCTTAAACTCATGACAGAGCGGCAAGATTTTTGATTTTTCTAGTGGCGTTAAGTGGTCTAGTCTTAGCTGTTTTTCTGGGTCAAATTTTTGTGAGGTAGGTCGTGAAGGATCGATGATGTCAAATTGATCTTGGGGGATGACTTTTACTCTTTGGTGAAAGTTTATGTTCACATTAGGAGTAGGATTTGGAATTTTACACAAACCATCTTTTATTTCAACTAGACTATCAGGTATTATATGGTCGTTAATTGTAAACGAAGGTAAAATAGCTATACCATTTTCATAATTGACTGGTATGATAAGAGAATTATTATTTAAATTTTGAATGGGCCTAGTTAGTGGTTTATTATAGGCAAGAGAAAAAGGTATTTTAATATTTTGAAGTGTAATTGTTTTATTTTCGTAATCTATAAGTGCGTTTAGATTTCTAAGATCCTTAGTGCCTATCAGGGCGTCGAAGTCGTTATGCCAGTTTAAAATTCTCATTTTAAAACAATATTTTACGCCTAGTTCTTCTAAGAGGGAAATACTAAGATTTTTATTTTCCTTGTAAGTATTTTTGCATGCTGTTACCTCGAATGGTTCGATAAAAATGTTTTCTGAGTAAAATTCGGCTAATTTTGGCGAAATTATAGAATCTGAGGCACCTGAATCGATAAGTATTGTCATTTGTTTGTGCGGTAAATAGAAGTAGGGTAGTTCGATTTGTTGGGCGATATTATTTAAGTTGATGGTATGTTCGAGGCAGTTTCCTGAAAATTTTCGGTTCCTTGTAAATTTTCGGAATTTTCTTGTGATAACATCGGACCAGGAATCAAGTAATCTTGATTTTCTTGAAAATTCGGAATATTCGTTATGGGCGAAAGTATCCAAATTTTGAGAATAATTATTAAGTAGTGGGGCATTGATTCGTGATAAGCTTCAGGGGGGTGTTCTACGATATAAGATTCGTCACAATAGGGATCATTGTAAGTTTCTACATTGGACAATTCTTGCGAGTAGAAATTTCTGGGACCTGTAGCTTGAAAGAAATTTTGGGGTCTATAAGGTAGTCTTTGCTGAGTCATTCTGGAAGGACCAGCAGTACAGAGAGACATAGGGGTTGTTGGTTCTAACCTGAAAGGTCTGTTTTGGTATTGCGGTGTAAACACATTTTTGGGTTTACCAAAAACTTGGGCGTTTGTCGGGTAATTTCTTTGTACTGGTCTAGGTTGTATAGGTATAGGCTGGTTAACAGTACGTTGTGGTTGTTTTTGAGGGAAGGCCATTGGTAAGGGTTGTGACGGTCTTACAGGGGTTTTTTGAGTTACTTGATTATTGACGTTATACATATGATAAGGTTGCAATGTTGAATTATTCGTAAAATTAACTTGTGATTCTATCATATCATAATTTAAAACATGTTTATAGGCGTCATCAAGTGTACAAGGCCGTTGTAACATTAGCATTGTTTTTAACGTTAGCGGAGAATTGGCAGTTAAAATCAATACTGATGTTTGTTGAACTTGACTAATTAATATTCTCTTTGCTCCCTCGTCTTGAATTTCGCATTGAATTTTTGAAAATATTCTTTGCATAAAACTTTTAAGCCTATCTACGAACTGTAAAATACCTTCATTTTTATTAATTTTAAAATATTGCAATTGTTGTATGAGTATTTGATATGTAATAGGATCGCCAAATTTTTGTCTTAGCGCTTCTCTTATTGTAATCCAAGACGTTAAGTCTGGCCTAGAGAGTAAAAAGTCGCGGGCACTTTCAGATAATTTTGATTTTATGGCAGCAATAACCACCTTTTTCTGGTCTTCACTCGTGTTATTATATAGGTCATGAAATTCATCTATTGCTAAAATAAAACTTTCTAAATGATTTTGGATACCAGAGAAAGTTGGCAAAAGAGAAGTGTGAAATCTTAAGTTTTCCATTTTGGAATTATTATTATCTAAATTATCGGTCTCGGTAGAATTTAAGTTTAAAGAACTAATTAAATTCACTAGTTCGTCTTGAGAATTTGCGTCTTCACTTGGAAGATTTAAATTGTCAGTGCTTAATCCTAAAGAAGCCCTATTTTTTACCAAAATGTTTCTTAAACGTTCAGAAGGGCTTGACATTAAAAAATGTAAAATGGCAATTCAGCAATAACTTACAATATAATCAAGGATGAATCCATAAAGCTTATACTGCAGAGGTTCACAACCAAAGGAGTCCCTATAGAGGCGTGGCTGAATGGCTCTTCTTCTGTTTGCTGAACTGGTCGAATCGGAAAGGCAGGAACTGGGTTGGCAGCGTCTCTGACAACACGGTAGAGGACGGTTAGCTTCACCACTTTCTTACTTCTCCAAGAATAGAACACTTCGTCACTTCACGAAGGGCCGACGGACCGGAGCTTGAGGGGTTCTAGGTTCGGATAGTGCACGAAGATTTGAAAATCACTTCCACACAACGGTATACCGATAAAGGGCAGAATCACACTATCCTGTTCGCAGCGCCAATTAAGAACACAGTTCGACAAACTTCGTTTTAAAAAACTTTTTATTTTGACAAAAAGGGCACAACTTAAAAGTAACTTAACTATGAACACCAATATGAACAGCAATTAGCTTTGACACAATATCAATGTTACCGATTTTACTAATCAAGTAGTTTTTATATAATTATTATTCCTACTCAGCAGTTATATATGTGTAATCATTAGTTTGGGGTTATTACTCGCGAATTCGCTTCCTAGACTATTAGAAAAATGTTAAAATGAAAGCGGATAAACAATAGGGAATATGCATATAACCCAAATAAATCTGAAATATTTTTTTTATAGTCTCTACATAAATTAAATGTTTATGGCGGTTGCTGTTATTCATTTATTTTGGTCTTTATTTAAAAAAAAAGGATTTAAAACTGTAAATTTTCGCGCGGATTTCGAAACTTGTAAAACGTGATCCCATTGGCTGTGTCGTCAAAACTGAACGTAGTATATGAGTATATAGCGAGTTACAGTGTTCTAGAGTCATCGACAACTCAATAAAAATGGCATTTAATGCCTAACTCGTCCAATGAAATATCCCTGCACTTAAAGTAGAAGGTTCCTAAAATCTTATTCATGTATACTTCAAGCCGAGATCGGTCCAGAAACCTTTCAATTTTGCAACAAAAATTGGCATTTCTGCGAAATTTTGACATATCATCTTAATAATTTGGAGTAAATAAACTGCAATTCTTTATTTTCATGGCAATCTTCGAAAATTCAAAAATTTTCAAATTTTAGATGTCCCCAATGCAACTAAACCTATATATTTATTTATAACTTTACCGAAAAAATAAGCGATTTAAATTAGTGGGAGGTATTCCTAGATAATTAACGGATAAAATATACCCAAATAGGGTAAATAGTGTGGAATAATATCGGTTAAAAATAGGTTTTGCCGGAAAAAATAAAAAAAATCCGAATTGTACCAATTAAATACGCTCCTGGATGACCCATTCGGTATTCATTTTACAGTGTGATTATCCCTTTATAAGAGAGTGTTGAAAAATTGGGAAAAAGTAGATAGGAAAAATACAGAGTGATTCAAATGTACCGATGTCGAGGGCAAAAAAAGTAAAAAAATCGAAATTTAATCGGCGATTGCTCCCTTCCTATAGAGAATGAAGAAACTAAAAAATATGCATAACACATACTTTGACGAGCTCTTTCCGATGACGTGTCTGGGATTTTAATTTGATTCCTTTTGACCCCACAAAAAATTAAAAACCATGAAATATTTGGGTCAAAAATCTAAATTTCCAGTTTTTTCCAAATATTTCCATTTTCCAGTGATTTTAGGTTTAGGTATTGCAAAAAAAGTATTCGAGATTTTAAAGTTTCATTTATGAGTCCGTTTTTCGATCTGACGTTTTGTTTTCGAGATATTAGGTACCAAGGAGGGGTCTGGAAATGGCATTTTTCGACCTAAAAAAATTCAAAAGAATTACTTGCCATTTTCTGATCCTCACTAGTTTCAGTGGAGTTCTGAAGCCCCGGGTCCCTTACAACCTCCGAAAATTTACATCGATTTAATTCACATTTGCGACCTATACCCGATTTCAACGGAAATCGCGGAAATTTCGACTTTGACGTTTAATAACTCCGAAACGAAACATCCTGTATAAATGAATTTTTTACCGAAGCTAGTTGAACTATACCTCTATCAACCCAAAAAATTCGATTTCTCTCCCTGTGACTGTTTCCGAAAAAAACACACCTGTTCGACTTTCGGTTAAGCTTTACGTTAACCTGTAGATTTTCATTTTCAATGGTTTAAGTTCACGAATTACTGTATATCTATACAGGGTGTCCGAAAACTTAGTATGTGCAAATATTTTTGCTATTAATAAAGACACCAAATTTTAGGTGTCTTTACTAATTCTTCTTCTTCCTATTGGTTAATAAATCAATTTTTTCATGTAATTTAACTTTTTCGACCCCCTTGAGGGGCGACGCTAGGGAGTTAAGGTCAAAAATTTTAAACGCTACCCTATGCCGTGTGGAACCTCATTTTAAAGGTCTCGAAAAAAGAAACATTTTAACGCAAACCCGAGGTCCGTATCTTAATTCGTTTTTAAATGGCAAGCCTTTAAAAATTAAAAATCGTGAAAAAAGAGTAAAAATTTAAATACTTTTATTTCTATTATTCCATTAAAAGTTGTTCAAAATGACCACCATGAACTTTTTGGCAGTAGTGAAGTCGATTTTGGAACTTTTAGCCTGTTTATACTTTATGAGAATTTGTTTAAATATATATTATGTTTGCAAAAGTACGATTTTGCTATAAGGGCGGGGTAAAGGGCTAATAGAGGGCTTTTATATTATATCTGAAAAAAATTAAAAAATAAAATACAATAATCAGATAATTGTTTCAAATTTTTTCCATATTTTTTGATGAAATGCAAACAAAAAATCGGGAATAGTAGCATATGTCAGCCCAAAATTTGAAAATTAGTATTTTGTGGTGAATTTTTTAAAGTTGCAAAAATGACGATTCCGATTAATTTCAAGTCACCGTAAATACAGAGTGTTTACAAAACTGCACCGACAAAATTTTACAGATAATTATTTGGCCAAAAACAGACAGAAAAGAGCATATCTCCGTAAACCTCTCGTTTCCGAGATACACTATATCTAGGATGAAACTTACTAACACAAAATATTTAAAAAATGCTAATACAATTTCTAGTAAAAAATATGCTGTTGCACAATAATGTCACGAATAAATTGTGATACTAATCTCAGTAATCTCGTGCATAATCTGTTCTAAATAATACTAAATATCGGATAAAAATAATTCGTAAAGGGTGCAGGATCAAATTTTAAAATATCTTAAAGATAAATAGAGAAATTAAGTCAACTTATATTTTTTAAACGTAATACTCTGTATATTACGTGTCAGTATATAAGTTATTTTTTTCCTGATTTAAAAATTATATAATTTGTTGGCATTCAAATTAGCCGTTTCTGAAATATTTAAGTTTAAAATTTAAAAAATTGTCGGTTAAAAAGATCTGGATAGCCATGACTAAACAACTGTCTTACATGCAAAATAAAATATGATGTTTTGAGGTTAATTAAAAGTCATTTCGAATAGTCAAATATTTATTCTTGTGATTTTAATACCCTCCTACCTTTTATGGAGCAATCATATTAATTCATTTTTCATTCTTTAGTTATTAGGCAAATTTTAACAAATTTTAAATACCTCTAGCTATGTGTCTATGTATGTAACATTAAGAAATACAACCTAACAGTAGTTATAAATCACTTATTAGGGTTCGTTTAAATAAAGAATCTTTTGACCTGAGATTTTATGGGTAGGTACCGTTCCATAGTGTCACCGGACCTTTATTGAAATTTTGTATTTTCGTCAACCCCAAAACTAACGGTCAAATTACAATAAAAATCCTTGGTTATGGGTTGCTAGAAAACAAATATGGTATATTTTACAATTCAAAATTAGGTTAAAGTTAGTATTATTTTTATAATTATTGCGAAAAATTATATTGTATTTGTGAATATTAATTTCACATTTGTTTGTGAAAACAAAACATTTTATTTTGTATTTTTACAACAGTAAAATAAATATTTTATATTTTAATTTTATTCTGACTTGGTATAATTATATTTCAAGTAGTTTTAAATATGTGTTGTAAGAATACACCTTTTACATATAATGTGTAAATAATATTTCATTTTTTGCATTAAAATAATGTATTAACACACAATTTAATGAGTTTTACAAATTCCTTTGAAAAAATAGGTACTTATATATCTGTAACTCTAAACTGTAATATTGCTTTTGGTATTATTAATATGTAAGAACCAACTTTTTTATTTATATATGTATTTTTTTTTTATCTAAGTCATCCCACGTAGACTTCAAGCCTAAGTACTAACGTACCGTGGGTGTCTGAAGAGAAGGGAAATGTAGTCTATTGACACGGGATTTGAAGGATTGGAGGTTGGGACGGGAAGGGAAAACATCTGCAGGCAATTTGTTCCATAATCTGGAGACCCTAGGTATGAATGAGCGAGAGAAGTGGTCTGTTCTAGGCTTTTGTAGCTGGACAGTAAAGGGATGCATACGTAACGCGCCTCTTGTTGTTCTGTTAGGGACATTCAAGGGGGGAATAATACCGGCTAGTTCTTCAGAGCAAAATCCGTGGAAGTAGCGGTAGAAGAGGGATAAATCCCCAACAGCGCGGCGATGAGCGAGAGAAGGGAGTTTTCTCGTGAGGGCTGGGTCATTGATAAGTCGAATGGCTCTCTTTTGGATGGAATCAAGGATGTTAAGTGTCGAAGGTGATGCCGCTCCCCAGATGTGGTAGCAGTATACTCTAGGTTAGGTCTTAGAGAGTGTATAAGTTTGAAGGGGAGAAGTATTTTCTGGCTCGAAAGAGAAAATCAAACATTTTAGCTGCCAATGTGGCTACTGAAGTAATGTGTTTGTGCCAGCTGAGATCACGTTCGAAAGCGACGCTAACAAGATCAAATATTTCATTGTTTTGTAGGGCTTGGCCATTCATGTGGATGGGATAAGCGTTGCCAGATTATTTGCGTGACAGGGAGCAAGACTGGGTTTTGGAGGCGTTGAACTGAACAAGGTTCTTGGCACCCCAGTTAATTGAAGATCTTGGGAAAGGGATATGTACATAGATCTGCGTCTCTTTTGGATGGAATCAACGATCTTAAGTGTCGAAGGTGATGCCGTTCCCCAGATGTGGGAGCAGTACTCCAGGTTAGGTCTTATTTGGGAAACATAAAGAGTGTATAAGTTGGAAGGGAAGAAGAATTTTCTGGCTCGAAAGAGAAAACCAAGCTTTTTAGCTGCCGATGTGGCTACTGAAGTAATGCGTTTGATTGGGTTATTACCTGCCGATTTTCTCCAACGAGTTGTTTATTGTACTGGGCTTTTGCAACAACAGGTAGCATCTCCGAGATACAGATAGATAAATATAAGATAGATAGAGAAATAAAAGTATTTAAATTTTTACTTTTTTCACGATTTTTAATTTTTAAAGGCTTGCAATTTAAAAGAAAAATTATGATACGGACCTCGGGTTTGCCTTAAAATGTTTCTTTTTTAGAGACCATTAAAATGAGGTATCACACGGCATAGGGTTGCATTTAAAATTTTTGAGCTCAACTCCCTGGCGTCATCACTCAAGGGTGTTCAAAAAGTTAAATTACATGAAAAAGTAGATTTATTAACCAGTAAGATACACCTAAAATTTGGTGTCAATCTTTACTAATAGCAAATATATTTGCTCATACTAGGACTTTTCGGACACCCTTTATATATTATCTATTCTCAACCCATTGCATTGCAGTAATTACTCTATTTATGATAATTCTCTCTCTAATCATCTAATAAAATCGGGAGACGCTATGGTACTAATTTCTTTAAATTATTCATTACCATCAAGAAGTCGTGAAGAACCAACTGCATTGTAATTAACAACAATAAACATCAAAACATTTCAGCTACCCTAAATATTTTTTAAACACAAACAAAGTATGTGTTACTAATTAAATTAAATGATTATTTACTCTCCTCTTGACATTAACAAAAATCTATCACGCCATTTCTTCAATTTTATAAGAAATTCTTTGTCATCCTAGTCCTATTTCATTTATGCGAGCGAAACATTGCCATAAAATAAATCTAATCAATTCCAAACTTCTACATATGTTACTTTATTCATCAAGTCACAAATACAGTATTGCCAAATATACTGGTTCAGGATAGTATGAAGCATAATTAAACTACATATACGCCGAGCTGCAAGCAGCGCCACCCTCTAATGCGGTCAAAGCTTAAACCCGAAAACAAACCTGAACCACTCACAAAATACCGATTTTTGTCTATACGCGCATTTTTTCACGGTCGAAATCAATAACAAACAAGGAGTTTATTACTGAGCTCTGTAAGAAAGCTATTATCAAGAATAAATAGGGCCTCTAAAATTTTTTATTAAGGCAAAACCATCCTGAACCATATATACGGCTCAGGTCGGTCGAGCTGGTTCAGGATGGTGCATACAACTATGTACTTCTGGTTCAGGATTGTACAGTTCCCCTATATATATATATATATATATATATATATATATATATATATATATATATATATATATATATATATATATATATATATATATATACAGGGTGTTTCAAAGATATAGGACGTTAAATTTTTAAATGGTCTTTACATGTTAGAACCGATGGTTGGGAAAACTAAACGAGTAAGACGGTTAATAAAATTACATTTATCTCCTAAACGAAATGAAAACTGAAAAAATATGAAGAGATAAGTTTTGTTAAGAATTTAACATACTATTAGGCCGATATAAGAAAATGTGAAAAAATCAGTGGCGTACATCTTTTTATTGGAAAAATATTGTACCGTCTTCTCATATGTACGCCCCTGGAGGAAATGTCAAAGTCTTTTCATGGTCAGAATTATGTTTAATTTAAGTACTTTACACATTGTAAATTTCATCAAAATTGATGAAGCCATTTTGAAAATATTTTGGAAAAACTGAAAAAAATTAAAAAATTTAACACCCTGTATCTTTTAAACGAAGCATCTGCGGACCCATGTTTATATAAACTTTTTACCTTAGTTTGTTACAAGGAACCTCTCCTTGAGCGATGGCATATGTTTTGTGAAACACCCTGTATATATATACAGGGTGTCCGGTAAGTATATGGCATACTCTCGGGAGCGTATAGGGGAGGTCAAAATATCCCTAATTTGTCATAGAAAAAAAATTCCTAAAGTGCCCCTTAACGGTGATACAGAGCCCAAAGGGGTACTTAACGATTTACTTTTTTGGTTCTAACTTTTTAACCGACTTGTATAATTTAATGAAATTTTAATATTTTATGTTGGCCATAAAGACTTATAAAACCATACTACAGTAGATGTTTGACATCGTCAGGGAAGTCAGGAACGGACTCACCACACTCGTTAGGCCAAATTTTTGACAGGTATCATTTTACAGAGCTCAAAACTGATACTTTAAATACTTTGGTCATTCCTCTTTAAAAAAGGTACTCTACATTTGTTTCGATAAAATTAGCCGTTTTCGAAAAAATTAAGGTTTTGTATAACACGTTATTGAAATAATACTACAATACTACAATAAAACACCAGTCGTTTTTATTTCGTTAACAATGTGTTATTGACAGGTAAAAGTTAAATCATAAAAAGTACTTAAAACTGAATCTTTTTGATATTTCAGAAATCGCTTAAACAGAAAAATGTTAAAAATGTGAAAGCTCTCCTTCTTCTTGTTTACTTGAGCAGATTTTCGAAGTGGGCGCCCTGTACCTCTATACATTTTCTTATCCGACGGATGTTTTGTTGTTGTACTTGAAACAACATTCCAGGATTGCCTCGAATTTCGTTGCAATGGTGTGTTATTCTTTCTATCAAGTTTTCCCTGGTGTGAACTGGCGTTGAATATACAAGCCTTTTTAAATTTCCCCACAAGATAAAATCTAAAGGAGTCATGTCGGGCGACCTCGGTGGCCATACAATAGGCCCACCTCGACCTATCCATCTATCACCAAAAGTATTTGATAAGTGCTGACGAACTAAATTGCTAAAATGTGGCGGTGCACCGTCGTGCATAAACCACATCTGATTTCTAATTTCTAAGGGCACATTTTCTAATAAACCGTTTAAGTTTTGTTGCAAGAATTGCAAATAGATGGCACCATTTAATCTGTCTTCAATAAAGAACGGCCCAATGAGATGATTCCCAATAATCCCCGCCCACACGTTAACCATAAATCTTTGTTGATGCTTTGTCTGTTCTATTGCATGGAGATTTTCTTCATGCCAGATATGCAAATTATGGCAATTTATTACACCGTCTCGGGTGAAACCGACTTCGTCCGTGAACAAAACAAAACTAGTAAAATTTGGATTTTGCCTAAATCGTTGAGAAAACCAATTTGCGTAATTAACTCTTGCAGGATAATCAGCGGGAGACATGGCATGTACCTTTTGGACGTGATACGGATGTAGCAATTGTTCTCGAGGGGTCTCATGAACAACCCACTTTGTCGCATGAACTTGAACCGACAGCTTTCTTACACTATTAGAGGGATTTTCAGCAATCTCATCCAGAATTTCCTCCTCTAACTGAGAGTGTCTTGCTCTTCTTGGAGGCCCTTCTCCACCACGGCGCGGCAAAAAACTTCCTAAAATGGATTAGCAAAAGATTCGCTATTTTTAGCATTTTTTTTTATTTCACTTGACTTTTTACCTGTTTCTCTTAAGCTACGATCCACCATTTCAAAAGTTCTTCGGTGCGGTAAACGTCGATTTGGAAATGTACCAGAATAAATTCTTCTTGCCTCCACACAATTGCCAAGTGATTGTCCATAAATATATAATGCTCCATTACTTAATTCTTGTATAATTAGTCAGACAATTTTGGAAAGTGTTGTCAATAACACATTGTTAACGAAATAAAAACGACTGTTGTTTTATTGTAATATTCTGATAAAATTATTTCAATAACGAGTTATACAAAAACTTAATTTTTTCGAAAACATCTAATTTTATCGAAACACATGTAGAGTACCTTTTTTAAAGAGGAATGACCAAAGTATTTAAAAAATCAGTTTTCAGCTCTGTAAAATGATACCTGTAAAAAATTTGGCCCAAAGAGTGAGGTGGCAAGTCCGTTCCTGACTTCCCTGACGATATCAAACATTTACTGTAGTATGGTTTTATGAGTCTTTATGGCAAACATAAAATACTAAAATTTCATTAAATTATACAGGTCGGTTCAAAAGTTAGAGCCAACAAAGTAAATCGTTGAGTACCCCTTTGGGGCTCTGTATCTCCGTTGAGGGGCACTTTAGAATTTTTTTTCTATGACAAATTAAGGTTATTTTGACTTCCTCTATACGCTCCCGAGAGTATGCCATATACTTTCCGGACACCCTATATATATATATATATATATATATATATATATATATATATATATATATATATATATATATATATATATATATATATATATATATATATATATCAGTAGGATAACGACCGTTATAATAAAACTTGCAAAATAACGGGATATCGGTCAATAAAATAGTATATTAGCTACTCTTTTACATATATCAAGCTTTCGTAACTATTTGGTTACTTCGTCAGGGCTAAAATTATAAATTATTAGGAACGATAAACAAATTTTTATAATGTTGATATTTTACCAATGCGGTGAGTTATATGTTCCTTATTAAAAAATTATGGTTATCAGTAGATATCATATAAAAGTTTGTATAAAATAAAAAATTAATGTTGCTGAGTTAAAATATTAGTAAAATGGTATGAATCCTTAATAGAAAATTGTAAAATGTTATCACTTCTGACTTTTCTTATAAAAATTGTCAATTTGACGTAAATAATTTTTGGTATTTCTTTTAAGGTGTAAAGGTATAAATCAGGTATTTAAAATTTTTTTTTAATATAAATATATAGTTAAATTAGTGTTCTAATGATAAAAGGTATGAGTAAATTATGCTTAAATCGTAAATGTCAGTTTTAAGATTGATGGAATTTCCATGTTTATATATTTCAGCCATTTCTAGAAAAAGTCTTTTTTGTATGTTAGGTTCGATATGTAAAATTTTTAAATTATTATAATTTGGATGATGTCCTGTTTCTATACAATGTTTTGACATTGCAGTTCTATCTTTAGACAACCTTATATCACTTTTGTGATCTGCCATTCTATTTTTTAATGTTTGGCTAGTTTGTCCAATATAAGTTTTATTACAATTTACGCATGTAAGTTCATAAACTAGATTTGTTTTCGATTCTACTGAATCTTTATCTTTAAGTTTAGTATTTAAATTACCAATAGTTTTAATGATTTTAAATGAAATTTTTATATTTTCATTTTTAAATAAGTTAGCAATTTTTTCGGATAGATTTTCTATATAAGGAATTGAAGCAAAAAAGGTTATATTTGATTTATATTTGATTTTATATTTTTATTTATTTTATTTTAATTTTTTTTTATAATGAATTTTTTATTAGACAGACAAGGAAATATACTCAATTATTTAATGATGTCAAAAGAAAAAATATTAATAAAATAAATAACCTAAAACTTGAGTATGAAAATTCTATAAAAACTCAGGATAACTGGCTTAAAAACCTCACAAATATTGAAATACCAAATGATATTAAAAAATTTCTTTCACTTGGTTTCAAATTTAGCATTGAACCTCAAACAAAAGAAATTTCTATACCAAAATTTTTGTCAGATATTGAAAGTTTAATTTTCTCTTTTGACATTAATAAGAAAAATGTATTTAGATCAAAAATAACTAATATGATTACAAATCATTTTTATAAACCATCTTACCAACAAAATTTTTTAAATAAGCTTTTTTACAAATCAAAATATTTTTTCAAAACTCATCCAAACCTTATTCTTACAAAATCAGATAAAGGTAATGTAACTCTTATTATGGAAAGAAACGTTTACGAAAATTTAGCAACAAATATTCTCAATGAACCAAATTCATATACTAAAATAGAAAGAAACCCAACAACTTCATTTGAAAGTCAGTGTAATAAATTAGTTTCTGAGTTGAAAATATTAAATATGATTGATGTAACACAAGAAAAGAAACTTAAAACATACAATTCCATTTCACCTAAATTCTACGGCCTTCCAAAAATACACAAACCAACGTTATCACTAAGACCAATAATTTCTTCTATTGATGCACCAAATAGTAAATTAACTGCATTCATTTGTGATATTTTAACTAAATCTTATAATTTTTCAAATGAATTCTATATTAAAGATTCTTTTGAGTTTTCTAGTTTCATTAATAATAAAACAATTCCTGAAAACCACATTTTAGTCAGTCTAGACGCCATTTCTTTATTTAGTAATATCCCTCTAAATTTAGTTAATAATAGCATAATAAAAAGATGGGATACATTACAAAATAATTGTAAAATAACACAAGAAAAATTCTTAGAAATAATTAAATTTATTTTCAACACAAATTTTTTAAAATATAATAACACTTATTATAAACAAATTTTAGGCACACCAATGGGAAGTAGTATTTCTCCAATAATTGCACAATATGTCTTAGATGACCTCATTGAATATTGTTTACCTAACCTGTCATTTCAAGTACCTTTTATTAAAAAATTTGTCGATGACATCATTTGTAGTATTCCAATTAAAAAAGACCAAGAACTTTTGAACACTTTTAATAGTTACAATAATTCTATTCAGTTTACGCTTGAAATAGAAAATAACTCATGCATTCCTTTTTTAGATACTAAAATAATAAAAAATAATAACACTCTAATAACTGATTGGTATATCAAACCAACAAATTCTGAAAGATATATAAACTTTCACTCATATCATAGTTATAGACAGAAAATAAATCTTGTTCTTACATTAAAAAATAGAATAGAAAAATTAGTTCATCCAACTCTAAAAGAAAAAAATTTAAAAAAACTCAAACAAATCTTATTACTAAACTCATATCCAAATGCATTACTTAATAAAGTAATTTTTAACACTAGAAACCATACCAATCTAGAAACTAATGAAAACAATCAACTTGAAAACCAATCAAATATAACCTTTTTTGCTTCAATTCCTTATATAGAAAATCTATCCGAAAAAATTGCTAACTTATTTAAAAATGAAAATATAAAAATTTCATTTAAAATTATTAAAACTATTGGTAATTTAAATACTAAACTTAAAGATAAAGATTCAGTAGAATCGAAAACAAATCTAGTTTATGAACATACATGCGTAAATTGTAATAAAACTTATATTGGACAAACTAGCCAACATTAAAAAATAGAATGGCAGGTCACAAAAGTGATATAAGGTTGTCTAAAGATAGAACTGCAATGTCAAAACATTGTATAGAAACAGGACATCATCCAAATTATAATAATTTAAAAATGTTACATATCGAACCTAACATACAAAAAAGACTTTTTCTAGAAATGGCTGAAATATATAAACATGGAAATTCCATCAATCTTAAAACTGACATTTACGATTTAAGCATAATTTACTCATACCTTTTATCATTAGAACACTAATTTAACTATATATTTATATTAAAAAAAATTTTAAATACCTGATTTATACCTTTACACCTTAAAAGAAATACCAAAAATTATTTACGTCAAATTGACAATTTTTATAAGAAAAGTCAGAAGTGATAACATTTTACAATTTTCTATTAAGGATTCATACCATTTTACTAATATTTTAACTCAGCAACATTAATTTTTTATTTTATACAAACTTTTATATGATATCTACTGATAACAATAATTTTTTAATAAGGAACATATAACTCACCGCATTGGTAAAATATCAACATTATAAAAATTTGTTTATCGTTCCTAATAATTTATAATTTTAGCCCTGACGAAGTAACCAAATAGTTACGAAAGCTTGGTATATGTAAAAGAGTAGCTAATATACTATTTTATTGACCGATATCCCGTTATTTTGCAAGTTATATATATATATATATATATATATATATATATATATATATATATATATACATATATATATATATATATATATATATATATATATATATATATATATATATATATACAGGGTGGTGCAACCAAGATGGGGTGGACGATTTTGAGTAAATGGTGAGGAATTTCGAAAACTTTTTTATTGGGTATTATCGATAGTCAAACACGCTATGTTTTATAATTATAGCCATAATACAGGGTGGTCCGAAAAACTCGTGGTGAACCAAACTTGTATTTTTTTAAATGGGACACCCTGTATATAATTGTTCCAATTGATTCTCCTGTTCGTTACGATCGGTTTGATATAGGGTTTATTGGGTCTAAAATTTATAGTAAGGGAATGGGACGCGGTTAAAGTTGAAAAAATGCTCACAGTTCGGCCATTTAAAAAAAAAATTGAAACAGGTATGGAAACACCAAATATTCCATGAAACGTTACATATCCTTGAATACATTAATCGGTTGCAATTTGTTTAAAATTATTCACTATTATACAGGGTGGTCAAGTTTTGCAAATACGCCCTGGACTCATTTTTTTTAAATGGAACACCCTATATATTTTATTTTCATGTTAAAGATAACATTACTAGCTTTCAAAAAATACCATACATGATGCCTTTCTGACCAACAGTTTTTTAGTAATCTAGCCGTGAAAGCAAAGTTTCTTCATTCTAATATGTACGATTATACTGAATTTACGTTGTTTATTATTAAATATCTAATACTAGGAGGCCATGACACTATCATAAATGAAACAAAAGATTGACGAACTTGTCAAAGCTACTGCCGCATAATCCATTATTTACAAGTTAAGCGTAGGTGAGGTAAGAAAACTGAGACCCGAAACCTTTACATGTTTATTAGAGATATTTCAAAAAACAGAAAATATTGTTTTTAAGAAATGTAAAGTAATTAATAAACCAGTTATAAACAACTTTTTGACAAACGAGTTGCCAGTATTGCTTGAAGATTTACCTTTAATGGTAAGGGGATCCTTATGGTTTCAACATGATGGAGCGCTCCCGCATTACCATAGGAATGTGAGATTTTTTGTCGATAAGACAGATCGTTGGATTGGGCGAGGTGGACCTGTTAAGTGGCCAGCCAGATCACTCGACTTAACACCACTAGATTTTTTCTATGGGGGCATGTTAAAGAAGAAGTCTATAAAGAGGTTCCAACCACAGTGAAAGATATTAAGAGGAACAGACTTTGGTAAAACTGAAACTTTCATTTATGACTAGACTCGAAATGTGCCTTCACCATATGCAGCAAATGGAGGTTTAGTTGAACACCTTATATGAGCTTTTTTAACTGTTTAAATTAAATTAGGTTGACAAGTAAGTACATAACACATAACTAAATAATTTTAAAAGATGTTCTGTTTTTGCTTAATTAATTTTCTTACACTATTAATGCAGATAACTGATTATCTTTGTTTATAACTGGTTTATTAATTACTTTACATTTCCTAAAAACAATATTTTCTGTTTTTTGAAATATCTCTAATAAACATGTAAAGGTTTCGGGTCTCAGTTTTCTTACCTCACCTACGCTTAACTTGTAAATAATGGATTATGCGGCAGTAGTTTTGACAAGTTCGTCAATCTTTTGTTTCACTTATGATAGTGTCATGGCCTCCTAATATTAGATATTTAATAATAAACAACGTAAATTCAGTATAATCGTATTAGAATGAAGAAAATTTGCTTTCACGGCTAGTTTACTAAAAAACTGTTGGTCAGAAAGGCATCATGTATGGTATTTTTTGAAAGCTAGTAATGTTATCTTTAACATGAAAATAACATATATAGGGTGTTCCATTTAAAAAAAATGAGTCCAGGGCGTATTTGCAAAACTTGACCACCCTGTATAACAGTGAATAATTTTAAACAAATTGCAAGCGATTAATGTATTCAAGGATATGTAACGTTTTATGGAATATTTGGTTTTTCAATACCTGTTTCAAATTTTTTTAAAAAATGGCCGAACTGTGAGCGTTTTTTCATCTTTAACCGCGTCCCATTCCCTTACTATAAATTTTAGACCCAATAAACCCTATATCAAAATGATCGTAACGAACAGGAGAATCAATTGGAATAATTATATACAGGGTGTTCCATTTAAAAAAATACAAGTTAGGTTCGCCACGAGTTTTTCGGACCACTCTGTATTATGGCTATAATTTTAAAACATAGCGTGTTTGACTATCGATAATATCCAAAAAAAAGATTTTCGAAATTCCTCACCGTTTACTCACAATCGTCCACCCCATCTTGGTTGCACCACCCTGTATATACGCGCTACAAGCTTTTAAGACAGTAAATTTTACATAATCCCAGATAACACACTTGGTTTTCAATCTGCCGATATTGCGTCGGCCGGCATTCGAAAACGAAGTACTTATTTCGAAGTGCTTAAAAACCACATATTATTCGCTAATTTTGTCCAGCTTCGATGAACAACTGCTTAAAAAGTTATGGCCGTCATTTGTAAAATAAGCACTTGCTACAGTATGCCTAAGAAGTGATTTTTTTGCATTTCCTTAAACCTGATTGTTAAAATCAGCTCATGAGGTGCACGTCGAATAATTACATTTTGTGCGATTCAAACCAAGCGCTTCAAAAACGTTGTAATTCCGAATGCAGACAATTGTTCAATGGAAAGCGCCTTAAAAGCGAAAAAAGTGCATAGAGCACGGGTCAACCGACTGGCAATACGGGATTCTGTTTTATCGATTGCTGTGCAGCCAATCAACAAATAGAATTCTCAGCGGCCTTCCGCGTCGGCCATTTGACCATTTCCATAAAAAATGGTAACACGGTCACTGTCGCTTCTGTTTCTTTGTGGTGGTGCAAAAAAATAAAAGTGTTGTGGTGCTGTTGGTAGCAGAACATATTGAACATGAGGTTAGTAAAATTTATTAGCCCTAAATTAAATCATCATGCATGTTACGCCGGCAGTAATGGGATATGTTTGAGATATGGCTTGATATACGTGGTCCTGCATGGAAACCACCGACCCACGCCCCATAAGCTTTTTATAACTACTATTTTGTTTAATTTTAAGGAACCTTCGAATGTTTTGATAAAATTTAAGTACTCGTACAGCATACAAATTCTACATAATAAACATATCTAAAATAAATCAAATCCTTGCCTGTAAGATAAATAAATTCCATATTTATAAAACTGTCAAGTGCGAGTCAAGTCCTGTTGCTTTTTTTTATATGGACGTTATTCTCAATTATTAAACGAGACGCAGGGTTGGAAAAATGATCTTTTGGCCTATTGCATAGTGAATGCAAAAAACCTTTTTTTTGTTAGTATATGATTAATGACATGGAAAATGAAGTTTCATAAGTAATAGTTGTGTTTTGGACTTCCCTTATCTTTATTTTATTCTAACACGACGTTTCGCCTAATGGGTATTTGCGAATACTCGAAAACGCCAGGAGATATCACACCAGGCGGAATGTGTTAGAATACAATAAGCACAATGGAAGTCCAAAACACAACTAATAATAATAATAATATTATTATTATTATTACGACATTTATTGGTTTCCCAATATAAATGGGCTTTTATTTTTAAATAACAATAACACATAAAATTAATAATTATGATCCTAAGATAAAGGCGAAGTTTAAATAGATCTAAGAGAAACATCTATTCTTACACTCAACCCTGATGGGTGGGTTAAGTAATAAGTATACTATTTTTGTAAACTTGAGGAGTGCTTTTTATATATCCATCTCGATTTCAATTTTTATTTGTCGCTTAAGTATATGAACAGCATATCTGGCAAATTTTTAATTTACTAAGTAGGCACCTAATATATATTTTTTTTCCAAAGAACCTGTCCTAAATCTTGTCGTTACAGGGGCATTTTACAGACCTGTATTGAGTGATGTAAAAGATATGACATTTCTACCACAAAAAGGCGTCACCTAGTAGTATAATGTTTTTGTTTCTAAAGGTTTGCACTTGATTGTCCTTTTCCCTGCATACCATCGGTATTATTTTGTATGGTACATACAGAGACTGGCAGAAAGGGTACGAGAAAATTTTTTTACGGTAATTATTTAGATTAACGTAAACAGCGAATTTTTTCATGAAATTTTGCACAGACCCTAATTTTGGGTCGTAGAACACGAATCCGAAGTCAGTTTTTGGCGGTCTCGTAAAAAATTTATTTAAACTTTTAGGTTAGCTTTTTCAATGAATTTCTTTAAATTTGTTGGGTGAGCAAAAAGGTGGTCAGGTTTGCTCAGTTTTGATTGATATAGATACATATATATCTATATCAATCAAAACTGAGCAAACCTGACCACCTTTTTGCTCAGGTTGGGTGAGCACAAAATTTTTTTTTTTACGAGACCGCCAAAAACTGACTTCGGATTCGTGTTCTACGACCCAAAATTAGGGTCTGTGCAAAATTTCATGAAAATATTCGCTGTTTACGTTAATCTAAATAATTACCTTTTTTACTTTTACATGCCTTCTTGTATTTTAGAGTTGTTGCCTGTTTTGCTTGCCAAAATAGAAGCAATGGAAGATTATATAAAATATCTTCTACTATGCCAGCAAAGCCATACTGTGTCTGATATGGCATACTTGGAGGAATTTAATACATGTCAAAGCTTAGATGCCCTTAATTCCTTAGAAGATAAATTAAAGGATCAAGAATATTTTTTGAAAGTTGTAAGTATTTCAGGTTTTATTAAGTGATTATGCAATTTTAGATTTATGAATGAGTAGTTTACAGATTTATCATATTCCAGTTCAGTTTTAATTCTATAGTAAAAATTTAATCTTAGGTCAGAGTATTTGAAATAGTTGGTGGAAAAGACGCAGTAGACACAACTTGAAGAATCATACGTAAACGTTTAAGTGCAACTTTGCAAGTGGAGCTTAACTGGACTGGGCACCTTTCTCCAAATTTGTCGAAATTAGGAAATTAATTTTGGGTAAGAGTCTATTATATTATTATATATTTGTTCATTGGTTCGTATTTAGGGAAAATAAAATCCGTTACTTTAAAATAAAATCAGTGACGTCGAAATATGTAACCCTATCGTTGTAGGCGGTATATAGATATTTAAAAAAATATATTTACCTATATTATGATTAATGTTCGTTTTAAAAGTTAAAAAGGATTCAAAGTACAAAAATGACGTATTATATTTTTTTCCGAATATCGAGACAAAATTGAAGAAACAAATTTATTTGCATTGTGTAATACTTCGCCTGGTGGTGGTCATAATTTTGACGTTATATGCGCTTTTTGATTTAATAAATTTTATGTTCTCGACGCGAATATCAACCATTACATTCGGTTTATTCAGGTGGATAATAAAAGATCCGAGTGCATAAGTGATGGTTAGAAACTTAATACTTTGTTGTCAGTCCTCGTCTATGTAAACTTTATTCTCGACCGATTTTAGTTAATTTTACAATTTAATAAGCTAAATACGTATGTCAAAAATAGATCTGACTTCCTATTGTTAACGGTAAAAAATTGATTTCTTTTGAAATTGCATCACTTGCACTTAGGGTTGCCAGGTTTAAATTTGAAAATTACAGGACACAAATTTGAAAAGGGAAGGACAAATACAATAAATAAAGAAGGAAATTTTGTATTGAACTCAAAAACTTATTTTTCTATAGAAAAATTAAAACAAAAATTGTTATTTTTAACATTGTGTGTAATAAATGGTTAAAAAATCTAAAATGATGCTTTAACAAAATTATTGTTTCGATGAAAAGGAATATTTTTTATCAGACTTGACAGCTTCCAAGAGCTTTTTGTTCTTAATTGCCGTACTGCAAAATTCTTTACAGGTTCAATTAAAATTTGTTTTAATCTAAAGCTCTGCTTTTACATGGTCAACCAGGAGCCTGTTGCGGCTATCGCTCCAGGCTGCATTGCATAGAGAAAAAATTCTTTCAGAGTCACCATTTCAACCGTATATTGAAAAAGAAGATTGTATTACTTTTAAAAAATGTATAATTTCGGCATCATTTGTAAAATCCAGGACATTGGGCGTCCTCGAAGAGGTCTTCGCAGGACGCTTAAATTCAAGCCTCAAATCCAGGACATCCTGCGAAATCCAGGACACCTGGCAACCCTACTGGTACTGGGATCTAATAACCATGTGGCATACCTTTTTGCTGTAATGAAACTCTGATGAGTACATGTTTTGTACATAAACAATTAAGATTCTACATCAAGCTTGTGTCCTAAGATTAGGTAAAGAATAAACAAAATGAATTTTTTATATAATTCAGAAGATTATGGCATTTTTCAAATTACTCTTTAACATTTTTAATGTACTTGTCTCTTTAATATGATACACTAGCATTTTATGTAATATGACCCTAAAAAGATTATGGACATTTTGTTTTCTATATAAGTTTACTTTTGTTTTTAGTTGCTGTAAGAAAAAATTGTTTGTCAAGGAATGCTACTGAAAAAGAAGTAGAAAGTGTTATCAAATTATATTTACATAACAGCATGGACAGGGAAGGTGGAAGGGGAAAAAACATAACCGTAAAAAGTATAAACATATTATGTACTAAAAAATATGTTATATGACTATATCCACATACATTAAACGTTCATGGAATCCCAAAAAACTTTTTTTTCATTTTTTTACTAGCAGGTTATGAACTATAAGCGCCTAAACCCGTTTAGTGGGATATTTTAATATTTTTGCATAAAGGCGATCGAGGGTCACTAGAACTTGAATATAATATATAAAACTCGATCAGTGCTTGCAAAAGGTCATAATTTTTGCACACAACACAATACTGTAACAAAATTTGCCATAGTTTGCTTTTGTATATATATTTTTACTACTTCCAATGTTTTTGCGACGCTGTTATATAGCAAAAATTCTTACCAAATGGAAAACTAAATATTGATTTTACGAAAAAGTTATATTTTATAAAAAGTTCTGCTTCTTGACAAAATATAACCTATAAACTTGAAAAAGCGTGTAGTGGTCAACAAACGAAAAAAAAATCAGGAGTTGATCCTAAAGTCTAAACTTACACACGATTTTTAGTTCTAAGTAACATTTCCTTATTACATTTTGCTCTAAAATAAACTTAAGGCACTTTTCTCTTAGGTCGTCAAAATGTCAGATTTTTCCATTTATAGTATCTGAATTTTTAGGTCAATATTTTTTCAAAAAGCTGAACTTTTTATGAAACATTGACTTTCTAAAAGCAATAGTAAAAAAGTTTCCCATTGGTAAGAACTTTTCTGAACACGCTGTATTATAAAAGTGCCAAAATTAAGATCTAAAGTAGGTACTGAAATTCCGCCGCTTTAAAAAAGTGCAGATTTTGCGAAAATTAGAAGTGCATAACATGCATTAAAATAATTTGAAAATGCGGCGCAATAAAAGTGCGTATTTGTTGCTTTGGAATTGCTATTTTAGAGTGTAATTTAAGCGCGTTAAATATATGCTTCACAAGAAGCGTTTTTGAAGCGGTTTATCTGCAATCATTACACAACGACGCGCGGCCATATTTGCTGGAAAGATACAGCGTATTTTTCAACGGCCGGACGGACGCCGGTACGCTTGGCAAGCTAAATTCGCAAGTGCTTCTCCGGTATCAGACTGCTAATAAAGAGTGATTTTTAAGCGCTTGTATATACAATTTTGGCTATCTGGGATATATTATATCTGTTTTAGTGATAACTTTGATACTACTTTTATTAGGATCCACGCATGCCACAATGAACAATACCTATTTTTTTCGTTTTAGTACATCTAAATAATAAAAGGTTGTTTTTAAAAAGTATGTTTTACATTTTATTTTTAAATTTTTAGTTACGTCTTATTCTATGCATTTCTGATAATGCATCATTATTATGACATTTTACCTGTTATTGTATTCCACTCGTCAAACCCTATCATTGGATACCCATATCAAGGGGATTGTGAAGAAAACGGTAATCCGCCATCTTGTGGCGTCCGCTATATTGCGTTCAGAATGACGTCACAGCTTATCTTATTCTACTCGTCAAACCCTTTCATTTGATGCTCATATCAAGGGGGTTGTGAAGAAAAAGGTAATCCGCCATCCTGTGGCG
This sequence comes from Philopedon plagiatum, assembly GCA_963971165.1. Taxonomy (NCBI): domain Eukaryota; kingdom Metazoa; phylum Arthropoda; class Insecta; order Coleoptera; family Curculionidae; genus Philopedon; species Philopedon plagiatum. The sequence continues at coordinate 79,418,742 of OZ020191.1, read as the reverse complement.
TCCGCCATGTTGGGTTAAGAATGACGTCATGTAGCGTATCGTATTCTACTCGTCAAGCCCTTTCATTTGATACCCATGTCAAGGGGATTGTAGAGAAAAAGGTAATCCGCCATCTTGGGGCGTCCGCCATATTGGATTTAGAACAATATTACGTATACTATATTGTATTGTCACCGGACTTGTACACGTGTGCAAAATTTCAAAGCTCTAGCTTAATTAGTTACCAGTCGAAATTTTGATTGCAATATTTATCCTAAACATACATACATACATACAAGCAAACTAACAGGTGAAGTTAAATAAAAGCTTGTAAAAAAAATGATTTCAAAATTATTATAATTTCGGAGCCTATTATTTTAGTTTTAAAATATAGATATTTTCAAATTAAAACTAAACTATCGCTCAGCTCAACCAGCTCAAATCAACGAGCTTCCTCTGAACCGAACAAGAAATAATATAAAATAATACGAACGTTAAATCCGGAGGCCGAAACACCGTGTATATTCTCAAGCATAGACACGCATAACACCCATAACACCCGACACGCATAACACCCGACATGCAAAAATGTAATAAATTTACTAAGTATTTGGTAGTCGAGAGCTAAAAATAGATCAAGGTCATGTAACCGGTTCATTTGCCTTAAATCAGCGGGCGTTAACAGAGGCAACACTGTCGGAGGCCAGTACGAGCGTAGCCCTTATACACATACACAAATCGAAGGTAAGTAAGACATTATTTGCTCGGAAGCTTGTTACATTTAACAGTTTACCGAAAAGCTGTATATATTTTTTTAATGAATTTGCTACCCCTCGAGTGGTGCCGAGATAGCCCATAAATTATCGTTCCTAAATATGCAAAATACACACCGTAAAACGCATTGGTTATAGTGGAGGCTTGGGTGCCTGCGTGGCATACGGTGGCCGAAAAGATAGCTATGCATGTACAGGGTGTTATGGAAATCATTTAATATATTGTAATTTGGAATGGGTGACTCCTGGGATGGTCTACAGACATATCTAATACTTTTTTTTTCTTAAATCGAACATTTTAAAAATTTTCAAAAATACCCTAAAACCAGTCTATATTCGCCGCATCTGGCTGATCGTACACAAGGCGCTTGACGGAAATTTGCGCGCGAAAAACTTTAACTAAATGAATTTGTTGAAACGTTGTCAGACGTATAAATCTTTAAGGAGAATTTATTTTCTGTTTTTAAGCGTAATTTAAGACATTTAAGAATTTTTTTTAACCTCTTCCTACGAAGAAACTAAAAAAATAGTAAAAAGGCACTGCGAAATCAATCATTTTTGTCAGTAGCCTTAGTTTTAAGTAATATTTAAGACACCCTATATTACGTTATTAATGAAATAAGCGTTATTCTTACTAGCTTAAACTTTCTGCCAAGGAAAAGTTAAAAATGAAAACGAAAATACTAATTGAGCACAACTACATAGTACTTACTTCAAAAGTATAACTAGATCCGCTAAATTAGTTTTGCACCGGCAAACGTTACCATAATACGTAAATATTATTAGTGTTTTAAATTAAATTTAGTTTTCAACCCTACTACTCTACTCACTCAAAGAAACTAGATAAAACTGATCAAAATATTGGTTAACAACGGATCGACGAAGACCATTTTCTAGGTAGTGAAAAGAAATTACATTATTTAAAACTTTAAACGAAAAAAAATTAAAACATTCATTGGGTGGCTTGTGTGCTGTTGAAAAAGTTAAATATGGCGCACGGCTCCTGACATCAAGAAATGATTCTCTGTCCATCTTTCTTCGTCATGATACGTGTATTACGTCTCTTTGTCACTTCCTGTGTTAGCGTGTTGATGCGGTAGCTGGCGCTGATTTGGCGAGAAAATTTAAAAAAGGAAAAATAAGATAGATTTTAAATCAGTGACCTCGTCAGGACTACGTCACCTTATTTGGCAACGTTGCTCCATATACTCAATGTTTAACCTAAAAATCAATGTATTAAGATTAAATGAGACAGTGTTGCCCAATGGTCTGACTAGGTCATGACTTGATCGCTGATTTAAAAATGGCTTTTGTAAAATAATAGCCATATTTTGGCGTTTACCAAGCAACGCAATTTTGGTAACCTGGTATAGGTCAGTCTCTCTTCAACGATATGGAAATAAAAGAGATAGAAAAATCACCACCGTAACCTGGTAAACGCCATATGCCAAATGAGTGATGTGTCAAAATGAATTGAAGGTTGAAGGCAAACATCTGTATTTACGTTAACCTGTATTTGTGGCGTTTTGGTTTATTTACATTTTGCTATGTTTTTTAGCGTATAAAAGTGTTAAAACAATTCGTAGTCGTTGGTTAAAACTGTTTGTTGCGATTGTAAGGTGTACTACACGTTTATAAGAAATGTTTACACGAAAATGCCATTAACCTGTTGTGGAAGTCGCTTCAAAATGAATGAAGATGGGTTGGTTTTCATTCTGTACGTAGAGCCTTAAATCACAAGGTTTTAACCCATTTAAATGAATTATTCGGCAGACATAGGATGGTTAACTAGTATAATAAGTGACAATCCTAAATTAAGGAAGTTTCCAGTATATCTTTAATAACAGGTAAAACATTTTAAGACACGTTATCGTTTACATTTAACTGTCTCTCACAGTTTTAAACCTTTATATACCTAAAAACTGTTTTTGTTAAACTTATATAGTCTGTATCAAGACTAGTGAATAAGTATGTATACCAAAAGACAAAAGTACACCAGTTACAATTTTACATTTAATTTTAGAAACACCTACTGCTCTGAAGGATGGGAATCATCCAGATGCAATTATTTTACTATGGGACTATCAAAAGTAAACAACACGCAGTTAACAGAGGAGAGAGAAACGGAGATTTGAAACGAAATTTTCAGAGGTAAGTAAATTTACGAGTCTGTAACATTAGATTTTGGTGTAATTTATTAGATGGGCAAAGAATGTAAAATATTATTTTTGCATTTTGCATTAGGTTTGTTCCAATTGAAAAGTTCACAGTTCAGAACTGCTTGAAATCCATGCGAGAACTTATTGTTCTAGAATTGACTTGACTAGCGTTGGAACGATTTAGAACTGGTTGAGAATTTTGTTTGTTTATCCTAACCTATAAAATCACAAAAAAATACCTGTTAGAAAATATTGCCGCTTTTATTAATATATTTCAACAAGAAATGGAAGAAAAATTGCTGTGTTCTTCTATTACTAATTTGATTAATAACAAAAATAAAATAAGTGAAGTTAGATAGCACGTTAAACTGATTCAGAATTATCTTGGAACTTTAAGACCGCTTCAGAACTAGCTTGGAACACAATTCACTCGTTCTAGGAACACTGCACTATAAATTCTTACGTTCAGATTCACTAAGGTTTAAGATTTAGTACTAGTTTAAATTAAGATCCTATAGTTGATCAGTTATGTTTTGACACGTTTTTGTCCTGTCATCGTTAATAAGTCGTCATTAAAAACTTGTGAATTATTCTGATATTTTAGCGATTTGCTTGGTTTTCAAATGATTTTCATCTTGGAACGAGTTGCTGTAATGAATTTAGTTCTATTATTGTTGAAAGTACATACTAAAATTGTCCTTTTCTTGACAAATTTGCGAAAAAGAAAAGAAATAAGTTCATAGTATAAAACTTAGATGTCTTATTCTTACACTTGTCATTTTAAAACTTTTGGTTGTTTGTCAAATTAGACCAGACTAGCGTTGGAGAATCTGGCAGTTAATTTTTAAATCGACTGTAAAGTGACAGTAAAATAGCTTTGCGCAAACTCAGTAAACTTCTGAATTTTGTTGCAACAAACCTTATAATACCTGTATTAAATAAAAAACAATATTTTGACAATTATTTTGTCATTCTCAAGTTATTGTTTAGTAATAATTCTATTTTTTATTTACAGCGAAGAAATGTACCTCACATCTGGGAGAAAGTCTGTCAAAGGGAGGATAGAGAGTGGTGTTACTTTTTGTTTTTTGTATTTAGATTTTTGTGAAGGATAACCCGTCTTTATAGAAATTTCACTATGTTGGGTAAAAAACTGTAATAAACGATACTCCTGATTTTTACTTTTTTTGTTCAAAAATTGCATCAGCTCAGTTTTACCAATAAGTTAACTTCCCTTACTTTACTTAACATTTTTTGAAAATAAAATATCTAAAGTTTTATGTTGATTGTTACAAAATAGGAGCTTGAGCTATCGTGTATAGATACAGGTATTACTACCTTTCATGCTTTTATTAAACTAGATATAATGGCTAGAGACCTAGGTCACTACCTGTGGATGGTGAAATTTCAAAGTTGTATATCTCTGTTCCTACTTACAGGAACCGTACCACATTTGGAGGTTTTAATAGTGAGCCCACTGAGAATGTTCTGGTAAACCCAAGCAAAAAATCAACTTTTTTTCGCAAATTCAAAACGTTTTTTTTTCTTTACAAAAACATTCCTAGTGGGCTCGCTATTAAAACCAATAAAAATCAGGACCGGTCCTGTATGTAGGAACAGAGATATACAACTTTAAAATTTCACCATATGCCAGTGGTCACTACCATCTCTATAGTTGTGCCTTTAAACAAATTAAAACGATTTTGATTTTGTAAAAAAATCTCATTATCTCATTGTTATAATTATATTACATAATTATCACTAAAGAAAACATTTTAAAATGATTTTGGTAAAACTAAATTTTAATAAAATATAGTACATATGTATGTATTAAAAAAACAAAGACAAGCAGATCTTTATTAATGCCAAAAAAATACAGTGATGTTATCCTAGAAATGAGCCTAATCCATATATGTAAATTACAATAACATTAAAAGTATTAAAACAATAGTTACACAAGCAAAAACTACTAGATTTCACTTTCAGTTTGCCATCAAAGCTTTGCAAATACCATTTAAACTTGGTAGGCAGCAAATGGATCTATAAAAAAATTAAAAGTACCTTTTTTCAAAAGTAAATTTTGTTTACTTTGGAGTAAGTTGTTAGTTTTTAGGTTGTATTTCACTATTTGTCTAGACATTTCATGAAAAGTCCAATTACGCTAAACGGCTACATACATATACATCATTTTTAGAATGAAAAATTTTAGCTATAAAAAAGATAATGAAACAAGATATATTATTAAATTTGTGAGAAATAATGTTTTCAGTGATGTACAGACATCACTGAAAACATTATACAGGAAGTTGGCCCCCCAAATGCAAAATTTATTAAAAATTAATGGAGTTCTGAGTTTCTTATGAAGAGTTCTAGAGTTCTTTTTATTTTTATTAATAGCTCCGTTAAAATCAAAGTAAAAACACTATTTTAAAAATGGGGGGCTAACTTGATGCAGCCCCCCATTGTTGCAAAAGCAAAACTTTCGCCACAGTGCTTAATAGTTATAAAGGAGTTATACAGTTCTTTATGATTTTCGAGGCCAGAACTCTTACCAAAAAAATTCTAATACATGTTTTGTGCTTTTTGAGAAGGAAAAAATTTAACAACAAAATGTCATTATCTTTATGCAGAACTGTAGAACTATGGCAGCACTAACGGTAACTCATGAGTTTTAAACCAGAACTCTTGTTAATAAATATGTCATGGGGGGTCAACTTCACACTTTTTTAACAGTCAAGATTTTAAGTTGTATCCATCTATCTAGTTAGTTCTAACAACACGTGAAATTGTAACATTTAGGTACTGTTGCAATAATCAAATACGTTTATAGTAACAAGAGTTCTGGTTCCCGTTAGTGCTGCAATAGTTCTACAGTTCTGTGGAATTACAATGGTATTTTTTTACAACTTAAATTTTTGACTGTTAAAAAAGTGTAAAGTTTACAATTTGGCCCCTATGAAAATTTTTTTAACAAGAGTTCTGGTTTAAAACTCATGAGTTCCCGTTAGTGCTGCCATAGTTCAACAGTTCTGCATTTTGTTGTTGAATTTTTTCCTTCCCAAAAAGCACAAAACATGTATTAGAATTTTTTTGGTAAGAGATCTGGCCTCGAAAATCATAAAGAACTGTAGAACTCCTTTAGAACTATTAAGCACTGTGGCGAAACTTATTTTTGCAATGATGGGGGGCTGCATGAAGTTAGCCCCCATTTTTAAAACAGGGTTTTTACTTTTATTTTAACAGAAATATTAATAAAAATCAAAAAGAACTCTAGAACTATTCACAGGAATCTCAGAACCCCATTAATTTTTTTAAAAAAATTCATTTGGGGCCAACTTCATAAGATATTTTCTGTAGCATATAAAAGCGGGGTCAGTCCCCCATACTCCAATCCATTATCTTTTCTGGTACTGGGGAATAGTTTGAAGAAGTCAGATGTAGGATACTGAATGGCGTCGTTATTTCACAACTAAAAAAAACAAACAATACAATCAATGCTTCAAGCAACAATTAAGATCATTCAGATTTAATTAGAAAATAAAAAAGGGTTTCTAGAAATTTATAAAAAAACTCTAAGAATACTTAAGAAAGGCGCCTTTTTCTTTGTAGCATGTGAGATTGATCCGATCTTTACCAAACGTTGTAAAATTATTATTTGTGACAACCCACCACAATATCAAGTCTATGGACTTTGCTCTTGGCATTTTTCAAAAAACCTAGTTACTGGGTGTAGACCCCCGGTCAATAGGCTTATTTGAAAACTTTCAAGAGCAAAGGTCCCTTATTTTAGGGGCTAATGCCATCAAATCATGCTTGAAGTTAAGGGTTGGTGCATACAATCACGTTGCCAAGTTTGGTAAAGATTGTGTTTGATTGACCCCCCAGTCAATAAGTTTTTATGAAAAATGTCAAGAGCAAAGTACCCCTATTTTAAGGGCCATTGACTTGAAATTATGGTGGGTGGTAAAGCTTGGGACGTACAATAATTTTATAAAGTTAGGGATTGGTTGGCTTAATCTGTACCCCTGGTCAATTGATTTTTATTTTGGTCAATAAATTAGACACGTCCCTTAATTTAATTAATGAAAGCGAACTGTTATTGTCTACAATCTACTCTCCCTGGAGTGTACTATAATTAGGGTAAAATAACTCTTACCTTGATATTAAAGCATATTTAAGTTGGATATCTGAAGTATTTCCTAGACTGCTACTACTTGGTTGACACTTCAGACTAACAATGTGGAGATTGATCTGCAGCTGATGACAAGCCTTGCTGAATAAGCATCTCAATACTGTCAGTTTCTTTAATTGTTGAGGGAACTGCAATAGATAAAAAAGGTTTATGTAGATAAGTCAAGTAATGTTCTCATTATTTATCAAAAATATTATCAAATTCATGTATATTCATGATCTGTTAAAAATGTTATATCATCATTTAATTCAACAGCACGTGCAACATCTTCTGGTCTTATTTTTTTAAACGAATCATTTTAAAGAGTGTATTCTGCAATGACAGTATAGTGACACTTGGGTAAACAATGCTCTTAACATTACTATGCGATCAAAGGCTAGTCGATAAGATAATGTAACGTTATAAATTGTTAATAAAATTGAAAAACTGCAACACTTTCTTTAAAAATTGGTATCTTCGCTTGAAAAGCAGATAATGACGTGAACCAAAAAACATTGTGTTAAGAAAAGGTCACACTTCAAAACACAACATAATGAAGCTAAATTTTACAGCTCAATTTTTCCACAGGGCGTTAAGAAATTAAGGGTAAAAAGTACCTTTGGTTTCTCCCTGTATAATGATCAAGCCAACAGTATTTTTGGAGAACTAAAATTCAGGCTAACATTCTGAAACACAAGTCTACATCGTGCGTTTTGTATTACTGACGTCTGTAAATACTTTTGTATCTAACGGCAATAAACTATTTGTATTTGTATTTGTACAGTTAGCTAAAAACTCACCAAAATCGGAAAACAATTTAAAACTTACAGTGCTATCAACCTGACTAAAATTATATTTGTCCGGAATTTATTGTCGGGGAGTGTATATGTTAGAGTGTCCAGTAACTACAAGTTTGTGAGATACAAAGTGAGGCTTAAAAATTTTCTTTTGGTTTTATTCAAACTGAGTTATTTTTCAAAATAATTAGTAAGCGGTGCAGAATTAAAAAAAAAACAAAAATTTCTAAATTAGCATGGAAGTAAGTTGAGTCAAACTTATTTTATAGAAACTGTTAAAACATAATTATGCTAATCAAATTGGAATTATCATAAATTAAAAAAAAACTGTAAAATATGATTTATGTAATCATGAACAAACGAAAAATAAAATTATTTTAGTTTGCCCATTTCACAGCTAACAACATTCTTTGATGACAGCATCATCAACTTGATACATTCCTTTTCTCAGAAAGGTTACTGGTAAATTTTGAGATGGAACAGCTCCAAAATTAAGCCTCCTGAGACGCCCCCTGGAGACAAATTCTTCAGGCAAAAAATGTTCCGAACACACCGTGCTCCTGTCTAATATGCCTCATCTGGGTTCCTTTTAATGGCTAAAAGCCACTGACTCTTCTTGTAGGGACTCCTTGGTACTCTGTACATAAAAGAAAAAGTACTACTAAAATGTAAAACATACTAATTCTTACATTGCATTCCTACAGCAATCATATACCCATCATTAAATAATTAGTTTAAGGAAAGTTTTAAGGAAAAGAGAATAATAACCTGAACAAATAATTTATAATTATAGATGAAATAAACTTTATTTGAAGTCAGTTTTATACTCAGATGAAATATTTCTGGTTATTATACTACATTTTATCTCAAGAATGTCGATATCGAAGACATAACCTACGCACTGATTAAAGAAGGTCCAATATGTAATACTCCTTTATTTAAGCAAGCCTGCAACCAGCTTGTGAGTTAAATGGTGGTATTAAGTCTATTTTAACATGTTTAATCTTTGATTTTAAGCAATATACCTGTGAATATGCAAGCACAATGTAATTAAAGTGTTTTACTTACCGGTGAAATGTAATATTTTCTCCCGTATTTTTGTCCCTCTTAAAACAAATATGCACTATGCACTTGGGCATTGTTCAATAATTAATGTTTTTACACACTTTAATGTTTTTTGATCACACAAATACCTCAAAATGCTACAAAAATCTCGAGAACGACAAAAAAAGTAAACAAGCCCGCCATACTACCTAGCCGATTCGCCGATTTGACATTTGACCTTCGTCAAGCAGGGATGCCAAAGCAGGGATGCCAAAACAGTGATAACTTACTACGAATTTAAAATCCTCTTTTAAGATGTATTTATTCTTCAGAATATCTTTGCATAAATGGAATCCGACCTTCTGTGTCCTTATAATGTGATTTTAGACATTTTATATATTTATTCACAATATTAAAAACACCACCTAAATTACTCCCAGAATTTCAAAAACGCCGCCAAGAACGATGTCGACACGACCTTTGGTAGCTTGTATTTTTTACCGCCAGATGTCCCACGCTGCTTTTATAGGTGGAAAAAATGACACAATGACTCAGCGTTATTTGTCGACGAGGAAGGATGTTTTGGGTTTTGGATTTCCATAAAGTTTTATCTATAATTCTTTATTATTTAGTAAAAAAAAGTGTCTAGCTCTTCACCAGTGCCGTTATTATCAAAAATATATCGTACGCGCGTATAGTGTTGACAGATCAGTTGAAGAAAACTACCATTTCGTTGGCTGTTAGGTGTAGTAAACAGTATATGTATTAACTTTATTAGGTATTTAGTGAAAAAGAAAGTTTCCTGCGAAATTTAAAATCAAAGAAAATAAAATGCTATTGTATAATTATTGGACAGATGAAGATTCGAATGACTATTTCAACAGTGGATGAGGTTTATGAACGTAAAGTTTGCAATTAGGTACATAATTTAAAGTTGTGAGAAATTTCGCTTAAAAATTAAGGACGATTATAAATAAACCTTTTAATAAAAGCCAAATATTCTGTTAAATATGATTAACAATAGGTAAATAAAAAAAAGTACATGCGTAAGTATTAGATTTTTTTTGTTTTAAGCTAATTTTGAACTAATTTTTTTTGTCTAGGTACTCATAGGTTTGAACAGCTGTTTTTTGGATTTTTTTTGTGTTGTAGTACTTTAACTTTTTGAAATTGAATGTTTTAAAAGAGTTAGTATGATTTTTTACTTTAAATATAAGAAAATTATTAAGAGAAACTTGGCAACGTCTCAAGTTAAAACAAAAGTATTTTTTCTGTAACTGACATTTCTTGCTGTTTTTTATATGGCCATGTATTTATGACAGTGGCGCGCAGGTACTAATTTTTTTTTTCGAGGGCCGATATCTACCTTTTTTTTATAGTGAAACACCATTTATGAATATTTTTATTCAATCTGAATTCATATCAGGAGTTACCCATTCCAATATATTAAATGATTTCCATAACACCCTGTATATATATATATATATATATATATATATATATATATATATATATATATATATATATATATATATATATATATATACAGGGTGTCCGGTAACTTATGGGCCATAGAGCAACTGGAGATAGTAGATATAAAAATATGTCTTTTGAGCCAAATTTGCCCAAGTAAAATGTTAGAGGTTAAAGAGATACAGGGTGTTGAAAGTGGAAATTAATTTTCGAAAAATGATGATAATTTTGAAACGCTTTAAGATATCGAATTCAAAATCGGTATAACTAGGTTTTCGAGAGTGAGAAATTCGAATTTGGTGTTAATTTCAAGATACTCCCTAGAGGGCGCTGGCTACGTGCTTCATGTTGAACTAATTCATCCATATTTTTTTAACCGTGCAGTTACTAGTATTTATACTTTAAACTATAAAAGAACCTACCTTTTTACGTAAAAAAGGTACTCTTGGTCGATCTCGATATCTCAAGCCGTTACCCAGATTCTAGGACTTGATGATAAAAAGGCAGAAGAAAAAACAAAATGAAAATATTGGAAACTATTAAAAATTTGTTTTAATTCACTTTAGTAAATGTTGAAAGTGTCCACCGTTTACTTCAATACATTTTCTTAAGCTTTTTAACAAATGACGTCTCACATTCAGGAAGATATTTTGATTATCTCCTATAACAATGGCGGCTTCTTGAATTTTTTGTTCAAGTTCTTCCCGTGTATTGGATTCATCACCATATACCAAATCCTTCATGTGACCCCACAGATAAAAATCTAACGGGTTAATATCTGGGCTACGCCGTGGCCAAGGAAATTCGCTACCGCGACCAATCCACCGATGTGGAAAACGCTGATTTAAATGATTTCGAACAGGAACTGCAAAGTGTGCTGGGGCACCATCTTGCATGTACCACATATTGTGTCTTATGTTCAGAGGTATATCATCCAGAAGGTAAGGTAAATCGTTTTCTAAAAACTGCACATATTGTTCCCCATTAAGCCTCTGCGGAAGCTGATATGGGCCGATCAAGAAATTGTCGATAATGCCGCACCAAATATTTATCGAAAACTCGTGTTGAAAATGTCTTTCTTTGGGTAGTCGTGGATTTTCCAAAGCATAGTGATGATTATTTTTCCAGTTAAAAATTCCGCGTCTTGTAAAAGTTGCCTCGTCAGTAAATAATATTTTTCTCAGGAACATGGGATCTTCGTTATTCTTATTTAGTAGATTTTGACAGAATTCTGATCTGACTGGCAAATCTCCTGGCAGTAAATTTTGAACGGGCGTGAAATGGTAAGGAAATAAATTTTCTGCATTGATGACTTCTGAGACGGTCGATTTATCTATTCTTGTAGAAGCCAAACGCCGTCCTTAATTCAGGATTTTCCGCGATACGAACCAAGATCTCTTCTTCTTGTTCGACCGTTATAGTTTTCGGTCGTCCACCAGGATTTTTGACATAAAACGAACCTATTTCACCTAACTGAGTGAATATTCTTTGAAATATTTTTCGGTCTGGAATGATTCTGGTTGGGTAGAGTTCTACATACCTTCTAAGTGCAGCACGACTATTATAATTCGCTTGTGCATAAACGCAGACCATATCACGTAATTCACGGTTAGAAAACTTATTAAGCCTGGGCATTTTTATTTGAAAAGATTACAGTACTTGGATATTGCAAAAACTTTTTATTTACGTACCTTGGACGGGAAAAAGTAGAAAATAATGACAGTTTTCACCGCAACAAATTTTGTCAAAATGCAAGGCACACTTTGTGAATTAAATATTTCTCAGCAATCAACAGAATGTGCAATGGAACATTCAGACGCTAGAATCTGGGTAACGGCTTGAGATATCGAGATCGACCAAGAGTACCTATATATATATATATATATATATATATATATATATATATATATATATATATATATATATATATATATATATATATATTTTTTTTTTTTTTTTTTGGTGTGTTTCTTGGAATTAGGTTCATTGTAAAAACATTTTTTATATTAAAAGTCCATTGACGTTTCGACCCTTTTCCGGGTCATTTTCAAAATATATATTTTTTTTTTTATTAATTCAGTTTGATAAAAGACCTAAAAATACATTATTAGTTAAAACAATTTACAACAACAGTACAATATGACAGTAAACATTAAAATCTGGACACATCTAAAATTCTACGTTCTTAACAGTGAACATTTTTCTACAATAATTGCAAGATATTTTTATTATACGCACCTTGAAAACTTTAAGGTCTTTGAAGGATTAATCTGCTATTTCTTATCACACATATTAAAACATACCAGAGTATTTTATGTGGAAAGAGAAAAAATAGTAATTTTTTAAAAAAATGTGTAATCCTTTGATTTGATATTAAGAGGATATGGCAAATGCTGGTTAAGAGGAGATAATTTTTTAATTTGTTGTAATTAAATTAGCATATATGCGGCTAAGTCCTCCTATATCTGTTCTGTCGTTCACAGCATTTTTATCTTTTTTTATTTCTATCATTTCTTTGATGGATAATTTATAATAGTTATGATCTTTATTCAGAATTCTTGTTTGGTTATAACTAAATTCGTGTTTTGTCTCTCTTACATGTTTGCTCAGAGCTGTTGATGTGTTTTTTGTATATTTGTGTCCGCAATATACAAAAAACACATCAACAGCTCTGAGCAAATATGTAAGAGAGACAAAACACGAATTTAGTTATAACCAAACAAGAATTCTGAATAAAGATCATAACTATTATAAATTATCCATCAAAGAAATGATAGAAATAAAAAAAGATAAAAATGCTGTGAACGACAGAACAGATATAGGAGGACTTAGCCGCATATATGCTAATTTAATTACAACAAATTAAAAAATTATCTCCTCTTAACCAGCATTTGCCATATCCTCTTAATATCAAATCAAAGGATTACACATTTTTTTAAAAAATTACTATTTTTTCTCTTTCCACATAAAATACTCTGGTATGTTTTAATATGTCTGATAAGAAATAGCAGATTAATCCTTCAAAGACCTTAAAGTTTTCAAGGTGCGTATAATAAAAATATCTTGCAATTATTGTAGAAAAATGTTCACTGTTAAGAACGTAGAATTTTAGATGTGTCCAGATTTTAATGTTTACTGTCATATTGTACTGTTGTTGTAAATTGTTTTAACTAATAATGTATTTTTAGGTCTTTTATCAAACTGAATTAATAAAAAAAAATATATATATATTTTGAAAATGACCCGGAAAAGGGTCAAAACGTCAATGGACTTTTAATATAAAAAATGTTTTTACAATGAACCTAATCCCAAGAAACACACACCAAAAAAAAAATATATTATAAATGGTTCAAGAAAAATAACAAAGTATATATATATATATATATATATATATATATATATATATATATATATATATATATATATATATAAAGTAGAAGTTTCTTGTCCGTACAATATATAAGAGAGAAAGCAGAATATCGGCTTTGCGGACTGTGGAAGTGTGTTCCTCCATCAAAGTACGGGGAGTCCAAGAAAATGGACAACCCCGGGCCGGGTAGACCATGACAGCTGTTTCGTCCTTGTTAGGACTCATTCAGACAGCCATAACCCAGTCGCACCGTGGCAAACGATGTTACTGTATCTTACATCCTTTTTGCAAAACACAAGCAGGAAATAACATACTATAATTCGACCTAGCGGGTGCTGGCTCTAATGCAAAAGCAGAACACACCGAAAAGGTAAAATCTAAGGGCGAACACGGCATCTCTGGTTTATGAGAAACGCATTTTCGCAAATTCGCCCAACTCGCCCACACCATTCGCGCAGTGCAAGGAGGGAGTCACGACGTCCTCACCAGAAAGACGCATAAACCCTTAACAAGTGTTCTTTCTCTCTCTTATATATATATATATATATATATATATATATATATATATATATATATATATATATACAGTGTGTACATAATGTATGGAACAAATTCATTATTTATCAATCCAAAACATTTTCGGAAAAATCCTCGGACACGTATATAATAATTTTTAATTGCGCATTTTTTGAAATAAAAATTAAATGTACAGGGTGATTGATGTAGTAGATATGACATCATCGACGATTTTTTTAAATGGAAACCCTATATTTTAGTTCAGATTTCTAATGTCCAAGACGAGCTGATTCCAAAAACATAAAATACTTGTGGCCTAAAGTTGATAGTTTCGAAGCTACAAGGTGTTAAAATAAATCAGTTTTTTAAGGTAGAATAACAGTAATCATGAAATTTCTCTTTATTTCTGCTTTGTAACTATGGTATTTCGATTGGCAGATAATGACATTTTGCTGTCATAATATTGAATAATTTTTTTAAGTAGTAAAGTTGATTTATAATATTTAATTACTATGCGTTTATCTTCTACACAAAGGATAGAAATCCTTATGATGATTGGATATGGTAATAGGGTTCGTACACAACAAGAAGTTTGCATTTTGTTCAATGCTAAGTACCCAGAAAGGCCAATCACGAGATCAACTGTTAGTAAAATTGAAAAAAAATTTCGAGAAACGGGTTCTGTAGAAGATCTCCCCAAGAAAGGCCGTCCAGCTCTTCAGGAGGATAAAAAACTAGATATTTTATTAGCTATGGAAGAAAATCCCCACAACAGCGTCCGCCAGGTTGGTCTAGATCAAGGGGCTTCTGCTATGACCATTCACAACCTATTAACAATAGAAAAATGGCACCCGTTTAAAATCAATCTGGTTCACTAGTTGAATGACGATGATCCAGATCGCAGGATGGAGTTCTGTCAAATTTTAATGGAAAGATGTAACGAGGATCCTTTTTTTGTTGAAAATATACTATTTTCGGATGAATCTACTTTTAAATTAAATGGTGAAGTAAACCGACAAAATTGCAGATATTGGGCTAAAAAAAATCCTAGGTGGATGCGTGAGAATCATACTCAATATCCTCAGAAAATTAACGTTTGGGCGGGCATAGTTAAAAATAAAATTATCGGGCCATATTTTTTTGACAACAATGTAAACGGGCAAAATTACCTTACTCTTCTTCAAGACTTTCTTATCCCTACGCTACTTAACTTTTACCCTAGTATAAATAATCCTGCGGTTCTGGATGAAAATTTGTGGTACCAACAAGACGGCGCACCGCCTCACTATGCAGCAGAAGTGCGCCAGTATGTCAACCATGTTTTTCCAAACAGATGGATCGGGAGACGTGGGCCTATTGAATGGCCGCCTAGGTCTCCCGACCTAACACCATTGGACTTCTTCTTATGGGGTCACCTGAAAAATGTTGTTTATAAAAGCAGACCTGCCAATATTGAAGAATTAAAAAATCGAATAACAACGGAATGCAGGAATATTTCAGAAGAAACAATACGAGGAGTACAACAAGAGTTTATTGATCGCTTGAGTTACTGTCAGGCACAAGAAGGACAACAGTTTCAACACTTAATTAAATAACTTGTTGTATTTATTGATATTTTTTTAAATGTTAAAATAAAATATACCTTAAAGTTAAAAAAAAATATTTTAACACCTTGTAGCTTCGAAACTATCAACTTTAGGCCACAAGTATTTTATGTTTTTGGAATCAGCTCGTCTTGGACATTAGAAATCTGAACTAAAATATAGGGGTTTCCATTTAAAAAAATCGTCGTACATTTAATTGTACATTTAATTTTTATTTCAAAAAATGCGCAATTAAAAATTATTATATACGTGTCTGAGGATTTTTCCGAAAATGTTTTGGATTGATAAATAATGAATTTGTTCCATACATTATGTACACACTGTATATATTATATATATATATATATATATATATATATATATATATATATATATATATATATATATATATATATATATATATAGGGTGTCGAAAATAGGTGATACCACTATTGCTATCTCCGAAACGGTAGAAGATACGAGGTCAGTTAAATTAGAGAAAATGTGCCGTTTTTAGTCCCTATTCATATTCCGTTGACGGAGTTGCCAAATTCTCTATAGTTTCTTATCTACAGGGGATTTTTTAAAAATTGTCAAAAATTTAATTGTTAAATATCTCGAAAACTATTATAGTTAGAAAAAAATTGTTTTAACAAAAATCACACGATTTTTTATCTTCTCTAAAGCAACGTTATTGTTTTGTTTATATCATTTGTTTTTATTCAGTTACTGATACTAACTTGTTTTTTTCAAATACGGACCTGGACATTTTGCTCCATTTTTTGTAAGAATACTTTATACCCTTTACAACTGTGTATAACTTGAAAATATTTTCCGACGTTTGAGAATAGCAACATCATCAGGAATTTCTAACAATACGGACCTGGGATCTTCCGTGTTAAGGCACAATTCATAACCTATCGCTATGGTTTGTGGTTTTTGTGGTTGTGACATGGCGCATTTACTTGAAAAATGCCAGGTCCGTACTGGTAGAATATCCTGATGATGCTATTCTTCACCAAAACGTCGGAAAACATAATCAAGTGATACACAGATATAAAGGGTATGAAGTAGTATTTCAAAAAATGCAACAAAAAGTTCAGGTCCGTATTTGAAAAAAACAAGTTAGTATCAGTAACTGAATAAAAACAAATGATATAAACAAAACAATAACGTTTCTTTAGAGAAGATAAAAAGTCGTGTGATTTTTGTTAAAACAATTTTTTTCTAACTATAATAGTTTTCGAGATATTTAAGAATTAAATTTTTGACAATTTTTAAAAAATCCCCTGTAGATAAGAAACTATAGAAAATTTTTCAACTCCGTAAACGAAATATGAGTAGGGACTAAAAATGGCACATTTTCTCTAATTTAACCGACCTCGTATCTTTTACCGTTTCGGAGATAGCAATAGTGGTATCACCTATTTTAGACACCCTGTACATCTATATATATATATATATATATATATATATATATATATATATATATATACTTTGTTACTTTTCTTGAACCATTTATAATATATATTTTTTATTGTTTGTTTCTTGGGATTAGGTTCATTATAAAAACATTTTTTTTTATTATTTTTTATTAAAAGTCCATTGACGTTTCGACCCCTTTTCGGGTCATTTTCAAAATTCTTTTTTTTTTATTTGGTTTGTTAAAAGACCTAAAAATACATTATTGGTTAAAATTTTTTTTACAAAAACACAACAATACGACAGTAAAGGATTAAAATTTGGACATATTATTTTAAAATTCTACGTTCTTAACAGTAAACATTTTTCTACAATTGGAAGATATTTTTATTATACGCACCTTGAAAACTATAAGGTCTTAGAAGGACTAATCTGTTATTTGTTATCAGACACATTAAAACATACCAGAGTATTTTACGTGGAAAGAGAAAAAGCCGTCGTTTTTTTTTTATAAACAATGTAATCTATTGATTTCATATTAAGAGGATATGACTAATGTTTGTTAAGAGGAGATACTTTTTTTAATTTGCTGTAATTAAATTAGCATATATGCGGCTAAGTCCTCCTATATCTGTTCTGTCATTCAGAGCATTTTTATCTTTTTTTATTTCTATCATTTCTTTGATGGATAATTTATAATAGTTCTGATCATTATTTAGAATTCTTGTTTGGTTGTAACTAAAGTCATGTTTTGTCTCTCTTACATGTTTACTCAGAGCTGTTGATGTGTTTTTTGTATATTTGTGTCCGTTAAGTCTGTTCTTTAGTAACTGAGATGTCATCCCAATATATTTTTTTGGACAATTTGTGCAAGGTACAGAGTATATCACATTCAAAAACAAAAAAAGACATTTTAAATTTGTCAATTAAAGAAACAACACTTAAAATAAACGATCTAGACAAACTGATTAAACAAAAAGAACGAGACATAGTGGAACATTTACCGGATAACATTGCTGGAAGGTTTCTTGAATTGGAAAATACTAAATATCAAAATTTACATAATAAAATAAAAATAAGACATCAAAACAAAATAAATAACCTAACAAAGAAGAATTTTCCCAATAATTCTCCACAAAACAATACCACAAATTGGATTGAAAATATTTCTGACACCCCTTTACCAAATGAAATCGCAGAAGTTTTGTCATTGGGACCCGGTTTTGCACTAGACGTAACAAATGAAAATGAGTTGCCTGTTACAGAGTATATAACTGCAGTGGAATCTATAATACAAGATAAACCTAATGACGAAAAAGACACAATAAGAGCCGAAATAACAAACGTAATCACAAACCACAAAATTAAAATTAGACATAAAACATTAAAAACTAATAAACTACAGAGTAATATTAAAAAAAATTTAAACTCAACAAAAAAATTTATTAAAGATAACCCTCAAATCACAATACTTAAATCCGACAAAAGCAACAAAACAGTCATAATGAATACCACAGAATACGAATCAAAAATAGAAACGTTATTAAATGATGAAAACACTTACAAAAAAATAAATAGCGATCCCACAAATGTATATCAAAAAACTAATAACACATTTATAAAAAAAATTCTCAATGCCAAAGAAATAAATGACACAGACGCTAAAAAATTAACCATACACAATGCGGTACCACCAAAAATATATGGATTACCCAAAACCCACAAACCTATCATACCCTTTAGACCAATAGTTTCGTGCATTCAATCACCACTATATGGTTTGTCCAAATATTTAGCAAACTGCTTATCAAATATAGCAGGAAGAAATAATCATTTTATTAAAGACTCGTTCGCGTTTAAGAGGTTTATTGACTCAGTAGAAATGCCAGAAAACTACAAGCTTCTTTCCCTAGACGTGATATCTTTATACACAAACATACCAAAGGAACTTGTCCAAACAGTTATAAACGAAAAATGGAATTCATTACAACAACATACCACTTTAACAAAAAATAACTTTATAGAAGCAATTAATTTAACCCTAAATACAAATTACTTTCAATACAAAGACAAATTTTACAAACAATTAGATGGTTGCGCCATGGGTTCCCCAATCTCTTCTGTCATTGCACAGATTGTCATGGAGTATTTGGAAGAAAAAGTCATTCAAAGTTTGAACTTCAATATACTTTTTTTCAAGAGATTTGTAGACGATTGTTTAATCGCTCTACCAAGTGACAAAACCAATGAAATACTCTACCAGTTTAACAGATTCCATAAGAAATTACAATTCACAAGTGAAATAGAAACAGACAATAGAATAAGCTTCTTGGACGTGACACTAATTAGAAAAAATAATAAAATAATAACAGAATGGTACACTAAACCAACTTGGTCAGGGAGATATTTGAACGTTAATTCCAACCATTCAAAATCTCAAAAACAAAGTGTCATTATTGGCTTGACAGACAGAGCTATTATGCTTACCTCACCCGAGCTAAGACCCAAAATTTTAAACAAAGTTAAGACTGTTTTGTTGCAAAATGGTTTCAAAGAAAACGAAATTAATAGAGTGATTAGTAAACGTACACACAAATTCTACAATAGCGCTTTTAGTACCAAAAAAAACTCTGAAGAAAATGCAAACAAATATGTATCACTACCCTATATAAACGAACTATCTGAAAAACTAAATAGTATTCTTAAGAAACATAACATAGTGGCTTGTCATAAAACAACAAACAAACTTGGTTCTCTTTTCACGAACTTAAAGAGTCCAACACCAACTATGAACCAATCTAATGTGATATACTCTGTACCTTGCACAAATTGTCCAAAAAAATATATTGGGATGACATCTCAGTTACTAAAGAACAGACTTAACGGACACAAATATACAAAAAACACATCAACAGCTCTGAGTAAACATGTAAGAGAGACAAAACATGACTTTAGTTACAACCAAACAAGAATTCTAAACAAAGATCAGAACTATTATAAATTATCCATCAAAGAAATGATAGAAATAAAAAAAGATAAAAATGCTCTGAATGACAGAACAGATATAGGACTTAGCCGCATATATGCTAATTTAATTACAGCAAATTAAAAAAAGTATCTCCTCTTAACCAACATTAGTCATATCCTCTTAATATGAAATCAATAGATTACATTGTTTATAAAAAAAAACGACGGCTTTTTCTCTTTCCACGTAAAATACTCTGGTATGTTTTAATGTGTCTGATAACAAATAACAGATTAGTCCTTCTAAGACCTTATAGTTTTCAAGGTGCGTATAATAAAAATATCTTCCAATTGTAGAAAAATGTTTACTGTTAAGAACGTAGAATTTTAAAATAATATGTCCAAATTTTAATCCTTTACTGTCGTATTGTTGTGTTTTTGTAAAAATTTTTTTAACCAATAATGTATTTTTAGGTCTTTTAACAAACCAAATAAAAAAAAAACATTTTGAAAATGACCCGAAAAGGGGTCGACACGTCAATGGACTTTTAATAAAAAATAATAAAAAAAAATGTTTTTATAATGAACCTAATCCCAAGAAACAAACAATAATATATATATATATATATATATATATATATATATATATATATATATATATATATATATATATATATATATAGTTTTTAATTTTGTTTTCTTGGGGATTTAGTCCGTTGTGAGGCAAATAAAATGTGGTGTTTTTGGTTACATTTTATATTACTAACGTTTCGGTAATAGATATACCTTCATCAGAGTGCAGTAGCTGAAAACATTTTTTTATTTTAACAGTTTTTAGGTAATATTCTAGGAACTAGTTACTAAGTTTATATATAAGTATATAGGTGTTACCTTTTATTAAAAATCCAAGGATTGGCACATTGTACTGCGAGGCACTTTATAAAAAATTGCACTTTCTGTTACTTTGAAGTTTTTAAACAGATAAGTCGGTATATACATATTTAGTCTAGCTTTATTAAATTTAGTAACTGAAAAACGCACATCTACTTTTGGCGAAAGGGTCGTCTGACAATTTGGGAGTGTTTGCCAGATGTATCTATTTGGCTTAAGGGGTCCAATTATTGTTTTGAGGTCTATGTGTTTTTATTTATTATTTTTTAATTAATTAGTTATTAGTATTATGTAGCTTGTGAGAAGGGTGAGTTTTATTTTATAATATTATGGTAAATTTTGTGAAGGTTTTTTGTGTCGGATTTAGCGTTTATAGCGTTTTTGTTTCTTTGGATTTCGATCATTTCAAGTATTTCTCGTTTTTTAGAATGATTTTCTGTATTTAGGATTTTTGTGTTTTTATAGTTGAAAGTATGTTGATTTTCGTCGCTGTGATGTGATAAGGCAGTCTTGTTTTTTTTGTCGAATTTGTGTCCATTTATTCTGTTTTTTAAGTGTTGGCTGGTCTGTCCAATATAAACGGCGTGGCAGTTATTGCATGGAATTTCATACACAACGTGAGTTTTTTTATCTTTGGGGATTGTTGATTTTAGCTTGCTGAAATTTTTTCTTAAAAGATTGTGGCCTTTGTGGCTGACAGTTATGTCGTAGTTTTTAAAAACGTTTTGAATTTTTTCTGATAGGTTAGGAATATATGGTAATGATAAGTAATTTTTATTATTTTTTGTTGTATGTTTGTTGTTTGGGTGTGTGTTGTAAAATTTGTGTATTCTTTCTTTAAAAATTTTGTTTATAAGCTGCTGCGGATAGTTATTTATTTTTAAAGTTTCTTTTGCTTTGTTGATTGCCCTTTCTCTAAATTCGGGATCAGATAGTTTTATGCTGCGGTCTGCGAGCCCAATAATAACGGTTTTTTTTTTAGATAGGGGGTGCTGTGAGTCAAAATGTAGGTATCTTGCAGACCAAGTTTTTTTAGTGTACCATTCTGTTCTTATTTTGTTGTTTTTATTGTATAGAGTTAGGTCAAGAAAGTTGATTTTGTTTTCGTTTTGTTTTTCTATTGTAAATTGTAGTTTGTGGTGGTAACTGTTAAATTTTTCTAGAATCAAGTTGCATTTATTTTTGGGTACAGCTGTTATACAGTCGTCGACATATCTGTAGAAAAAAGGTAAAGGGAAATCTAAGGGCGGGATTGTGTTTTCTTCGAGGTCTTCCAGGACGAGTTGGGCAATTACACTGGAAATTGAGGCACCCATAGCACATCCATCTATTTGTTTATAGAATTTTTTTTCATATTGGAAATATGTGGAGTTTAAGGTGATTTCAACCGCATTTAGAAATTCGTTTAGTGGTATGTCGGTGAAGGATTTTATTTTATCCCATTTTTTTGTTATTATTTCTTTTGTAAGATTGATAGGTATGTTTGTGTATAGTGATATAACGTCTAGAGATATCAGTAAGTGATCTTCGGGGATAATTATATTTTTAATTTTATTTTTGAAATCCATCGAATCTTTAATATAATAATTGTTTTTGTTTACAACGTTCTCTAAAATATTTTTTAAAAATTTGGAAAGGTTTTCAAATGGAGATTGGATGAACGACACTATGGGTCTAAGTGGAATATCCTCTTTGTGCAATTTCGGAAGTCCGTATATTCGTGGGGGTAGGGCGTTGTGAATTTTTAGTTTTTTTGCGGTGTTTGGTGATATAAAGGTTTTGTTTTCCCAATGTGTTATTATATCGTTGTTTTGTTTTTGGTATATGTTTGTTGGGTCGTTTCTTAATTCTTTATAGGTTTTGGAGTCTTGTAATAAGTTGGTCATTTTTTGTTCGTATTCGGTGGTGTACATTATAACAGTTTTATTGGTTTTGTCGGGTACCAATACTTTTAGGTTTTTATTTTTCTTTAAGAATGTTTCTGTTTTTCGTGTTTTTCTGAGTAATTCTTTTTTTGTATTGTTTTTTGTCGCGTGATTAAAGTTATTTTTATAATTAGTTATAATGTTGCAGCAGGTCGACCTTAGTTCATCTTTTTTTTCATTGCTTAGATTAGTTAGTGAGGTTTCGATGTTGCTAATTATTTCAGCTGTGGGAATGTCTTCTTGTTTTTCGTAAGGTATTGCAAACTTTGGTCCCAAACTAAGTATTTCTTTCACATCGTCAGGAATACTAACGTCAGTTAGGTTGTCGATCCAACAAGAAGCGTTTTTTTTAATGTTGTTGTCAGATATATTTTTGCTTGTTTGTTTCTTTATCTTTTTTATGTTTTTTTGTTTTATTTTTTGAAATATCGTTTCATATTTTTCTGACAGTTTTTCGAAAAAAGGATTTAATAAATCAGGTGGTATAATTGCTGCTAGTGAGGCTGCAAGAGTGGTTTTTTCTTTTTCAAATTTGTTTATGGTTTTGGTTGTGTCAGTGATTAGAAGGTTAAGGGTATTTTTTATAAAGTTTTTTACGGCGCAATCCTTGAATTTTGATTGCGCCGTAAAAAACTTTATAAAAAATACCCTTAACCTTCTAATCACTGACACAACCAAAACCATAAACAAATTTGAAAAAGAAAAAACCACTCTTGCAGCCTCACTAGCAGCAATTATACCACCTGATTTATTAAATCCTTTTTTCGAAAAACTGTCAGAAAAATATGAAACGATATTTCAAAAAATAAAACAAAAAAACATAAAAAAGATAAAGAAACAAACAAGCAAAAATATATCTGACAACAACATTAAAAAAAACGCTTCTTGTTGGATCGACAACCTAACTGACGTTAGTATTCCTGACGATGTGAAAGAAATACTTAGTTTGGGACCAAAGTTTGCAATACCTTACGAAAAACAAGAAGACATTCCCACAGCTGAAATAATTAGCAACATCGAAACCTCACTAACTAATCTAAGCAATGAAAAAAAAGATGAACTAAGGTCGACCTGCTGCAACATTATAACTAATTATAAAAATAACTTTAATCACGCGACAAAAAACAATACAAAAAAAGAATTACTCAGAAAAACACGAAAAACAGAAACATTCTTAAAGAAAAATAAAAACCTAAAAGTATTGGTACCCGACAAAACCAATAAAACTGTTATAATGTACACCACCGAATACGAACAAAAAATGACCAACTTATTACAAGACTCCAAAACCTATAAAGAATTAAGAAACGACCCAACAAACATATACCAAAAACAAAACAACGATATAATAACACATTGGGAAAACAAAACCTTTATATCACCAAACACCGCAAAAAAACTAAAAATTCACAACGCCCTACCCCCACGAATATACGGACTTCCGAAATTGCACAAAGAGGATATTCCACTTAGACCCATAGTGTCGTGCATCCAATCTCCATTTGAAAACCTTTCCAAATTTTTAAAAAATATTTTAGAGAACGTTGTAAACAAAAACAATTATTATATTAAAGATTCGATGGATTTCAAAAATAAAATTAAAAATATAATTATCCCCGAAGATCACTTACTGATATCTCTAGACGTTATATCACTATACACAAACATACCTATCAATCTTACAAAAGAAATAATAACAAAAAAATGGGATAAAATAAAATCCTTCACCGACATACCACTAAACGAATTTCTAAATGCGGTTGAAATCACCTTAAACTCCACATATTTCCAATATGAAAAAAAATTCTATAAACAAATAGATGGATGTGCTATGGGTGCCTCAATTTCCAGTGTAATTGCCCAACTCGTCCTGGAAGACCTCGAAGAAAACACAATCCCGCCCTTAGATTTCCCTTTACCTTTTTTCTACAGATATGTCGACGACTGTATAACAGCTGTACCCAAAAATAAATGCAACTTGATTCTAGAAAAATTTAACAGTTACCACCACAAACTACAATTTACAATAGAAAAACAAAACGAAAACAAAATCAACTTTCTTGACCTAACTCTATACAATAAAAACAACAAAATAAGAACAGAATGGTACACTAAAAAAACTTGGTCTGCAAGATACCTACATTTTGACTCACAGCACCCCCTATCTCAAAAAAAAACCGTTATTATTGGGCTCGCAGACCGCAGCATAAAACTATCTGATCCCGAATTTAGAGAAAGGGCAATCAACAAAGCAAAAGAAACTTTAAAAATAAATAACTATCCGCAGCAGCTTATAAACAAAATTTTTAAAGAAAGAATACACAAATTTTACAACACACACCCAAACAACAAACATACAACAAAAAATAATAAAAATTACTTATCATTACCATATATTCCTAACCTATCAGAAAAAATTCAAAACGTTTTTAAAAACTACGACATAACTGTCAGCCACAAAGGCCACAATCTTTTAAGAAAAAATTTCAGCAAGCTAAAATCAACAATCCCCAAAGATAAAAAAACTCACGTTGTGTATGAAATTCCATGCAATAACTGCCACGCCGTTTATATTGGACAGACCAGCCAACACTTAAAAAACAGAATAAATGGACACAAATTCGACAAAAAAAACAAGACTGCCTTATCACATCACAGCGACGAAAATCAACATACTTTCAACTATAAAAACACAAAAATCCTAAATACAGAAAATCATTCTAAAAAACGAGAAATACTTGAAATGATCGAAATCCAAAGAAACAAAAACGCTATAAACGCTAAATCCGACACAAAAAACCTTCACAAAATTTACCATAATATTATAAAATAAAACTCACCCTTCTCACAAGCTACATAATACTAATAACTAATTAATTAAAAAATAATAAATAAAAACACATAGACCTCAAAACAATAATTGGACCCCTTAAGCCAAATAGATACATCTGGCAAACACTCCCAAATTGTCAGACGACCCTTTCGCCAAAAGTAGATGTGCGTTTTTCAGTTACTAAATTTAATAAAGCTAGACTAAATATGTATATACCGACTTATCTGTTTAAAAACTTCAAAGTAACAGAAAGTGCAATTTTTTATAAAGTGCCTCGCAGTACAATGTGCCAATCCTTGGATTTTTAATAAAAGGTAACACCTATATACTTATATATAAACTTAGTAACTAGTTCCTAGAATATTACCTAAAAACTGTTAAAATAAAAAAATGTTTTCAGCTACTGCACTCTGATGAAGGTATATCTATTACCGAAACGTTAGTAATATAAAATGTAACCAAAAACACCACATTTTATTTGCCTCACAACGGACTAAATCCCCAAGAAAACAAAATTAAAAACAATATATATATCAACAGTCCAAGAACCTGCCAAAAATACATATATATATATATATATATATATATATATATATATATATATATATATATATATATATATATATATATATATATATATATATATATATATATATATATATATATATACAGTGAAACCTCTCCTTGCGGACACCTCTATTAAGCGGACACTCCCTTTAGGCGGACAAATTTTTTGGAACCAAGCTTTTGCCTATTTCTTTACATGTAAAATTCACTCCTATAACCGGACACTCTAATAACCGGACGCGGACAATTTTTTTTTGTTAAAAAATTCTGGAACTTCCCTTAACCGGACGCGAACCTCTGACAACGAGACGGCGCGACAACGCACTCTGCAGCCGGGGAATACCCTCTAACCGGGGAATTACCTTTTTCCGTTTTAATGCGGAGACTAAATACTTCTGTCGTATTTACATATTTTATTCGGCGGGACTGCTGTGTTTTATTTTTATTGTTCAGCTAGGTAGTGATAGATATCTTTGAAATGGCGCCTAGTAGAAAACTTCTTAGTTTACGTGAAAAAATAGAAGTTGTTAACGTTTCGGAAAAGGAACATCTAAAAATTCAGAAGATCATTTTCATCTACTATTTTGAAGAAAAAAATACAAAATATGCGTCAACAAAGCATTTTAGAGTTTATACATAAGTATATAACTAGCTTTGTTTTTATGTGCTCAGAAACTTCTTAAGTTTAGCTGATTTTTTAACGATTTTCTATTTTTAAGTGTTATTTAGTTTTCCGTTTGTGTTATCCTGTTTTATTATACGTAATACAACCATGTATGTTTATTAATAAATGTGTTTTAAAATTTCGCAGTTTTCTCTCTTAAGCGGACACCTCCAATAAGCGGACAAAATCGGCGAAACCGTGAGTGTCCGCTTATAGGAGGTTTCACTGTATATATATATATATATATATATATATATATATATATATATATATATATATATATATATATATATATATATATATATATATATATATATATATATATACATATATACGTTGTCCCCTCATATATAACGTCGATACCTCTGGTTTCGGAGGTATCAACGTATCGCCATATTTTCCACTGTCACCATCATCTAGAGGGCGTTTGCGACCAAAAAAAGAAAATTTGTTCTGAGGTGCCAACGTTCACCGAGTCTCTGTTTCGTAACGCCGTTAGTTCAAGCGTAGATCAAGGGCGCTAGTGTCGCGCGACGAAGAGACACGCCTAGTGTGTTGATACCTCTGGTATATATGTATATTATTGTAGACAAACGTAGCACGCGGTTACCTCCGAAAAGCGGCAACATTGTACTGTTAGGCGAAGGTCATTCTTAATATGTCTTGCCTAAATTTCTTAGGCAACACATATTAGGCATTCTGCAATATTTTCAGAAGAAATTATTGTTACCGCAATTTGTATTCGTATGTAAGAAGTAAAAAATTTAATACCGGGTTTCACCAAAGATGTTTAGGACTTAATACTGGTAATCTTCTGGTTAATCATTGTGTTTTAACAAGTTTGTAACTCCTTGTTAAAAAGAAGAGCTAGCCAGTTCAACAAAACGTTACATTTTTTTAGGAAATAAAAATGAATAAAGGTATAAAGTAATTATTGTACACTTATATTTTGAAAAATCCCAGAACACATTTTATTTATGTAAAAGTAAAAAATTTCTACTTAAAAATATTTCAGCATCAACGTCAAAAAAAGGTGTATTGTTTTGAGTCAATCTTCAGATTACATCTTCTAGGTTTTTTTTGGTGAATTATCTGTAACCTGTAACAAAAGAAAATGGAGCAGATAATAAAATGAAAAAAGTTTATATTTAGCAATCTTAATAAAACAACTATGCTTTGCAACCCAGGAAAATAACTTGTTCATAGATATTTTATTCTAAATAGTGAAAACACGTGGTGTGTGGTATATATTTGCATAAATATGATAAAAATAAAATGACAGTTTCCTTGCAAAAAATGTAATGTTAAAATCAAATCTCTGAATCTGCAATTACGTGCAAAACTACTTACCATAGAAATATATGTTACCAAGTATATTTTCTTCTATGATTGTGTAATTTTTCCATTCATTTTGCCTACTCACTTTAATTTTTCCATTTTACCATACCAACCAAGTTCGATTTACAAGGAATACAAAATAATACCAGAGAAAAACCATCTTATTTTTCTCTGATAATACACTCTATGTCATGTGTCATCTGTCTCAGTGATATCAAAATCTGACTTTTTCCCGATGGGACACGACCTTTTTCCGGACCGGGCCGAACTTTAAATCGAAGTGCGATACCTAAGAAACCGGAGGTATCGATGTTATATATGAGGTGACAACGTACGTTGAGTCTCTATTTCGGAGGTATCAACATACAGTTTAGCAATATAACAGTACTGAACAGTATTAAATTTAACACGTTTAGTTTCATCAATTAGTACATTTTCTTTCTACAACCCGCTGCTATTTTATAATTTTCGCGATCTGTTTAACTTCTAAATGATTTTTGTAATACCAAAATTTCCCTTTTTAAACTTGTAAAAAAACAACAGAAATAAATTAATAATACAAAACTTGTCGTGTCCCTACTTTGCCAATTTAAACCCTTGACAGTCAACTTAAATCGGTCAGCCACAGTGGCGTAAATAACGCCCCCGCAAAACCCGCGTTGCGGGGGGGGGCACCATTGCCCAGGGCGCCCTCAAGTCCCCCCTCAATACCAAGGATCAAGATGGGTGCAAAATAGCAGGGCGCTTTCAGAAATCTGCGGGGGGGCGCACATACTTAGTTTCGCCACTGGTCAGCCATAAAGTTGTTCCTGTTTATTATATTTAATTTAAATACACAAATTGAATGTTAAAATAGGTTAAAAACTATGACCACCGGGCGCAGATCAATCTTTCTTTCATGGAGAGAATACCGTAATCGTAATTTTTTCACATATTTGAGGTTGGAAAATCTGAGTTCAAACATGCCATATGACGGGTTTGTGATTTCTGTGGAAACAAAACTAATACTTTCCGAAGTTTATCTGCAGCAAATTTATCAATAATTTGGGAAAAGTTAATATTATGTACGCTTAAGTTCATGCTCAATATAGGCCAGATACCAAGTGTTTTGTGATGGAAAAAACTCCGGGAAGAAATTTTATATCATGAAATAGCTTCTTAGGATTATACCAAAAAGTCCTCAAGTTTTCCCCCTCAAGCGTTCTTCCTTCCCAGAGGTTTAAAAGGGCCGCCCTTTCCCCCTTTCTATTAACTTTACGTAAAAAATTGTGAATTCGTTCCTCTACAGAAAAGGACAAATTTAATGCACATATGTGTTTTATCAGATTAGAATTTTTCGAAATAACGATTAAAATTAATCCAAACTTAAACAAAGTTGAGTTGAGTATTCTGTTATTACCATAAATTCAGTATATTATTGTGATACTCATATAATATTATAAATCTTATAAAAAAAACAAAATTTTGAAGTACGCCATATATTGCGGACAATGATTTATAGTCCAGTACCAATTTGAACTTCGCGCACCGAGAGCTGTTCTTAATATCTTAACTTCCAAATTTACAGTAATACAAGTAATTATTTTCTAAAACTTTTAGAAATAATTATCAACAATTGCAGCATTTTGTTTCATCACAATAATAGTTACACACACAATTATAACTTGAACTTGACCGAATTTATTTTCGTTACAGGTACAACAAATAAAATCATATTTGTAAGCAAATTAACAATAATATCTATTAAAGTCAAAACATCAGAGTAACCACCCACATTTGACCCCTTTCGGAATTGATAAAATATCAAAATTGCATACATTTTTAAAATTACAAATTAGTATCTTATTGAGAATAAAATGTAATCATTATTTTACCCCTCTTTCCCAACTAACAGATCCTTAGAAATTAAATGTCGACAAGCTCCTTCCTCAGGTGTGATTACGTTATAAAAGTAAAGCATCCCTTAAATTTAAAATTTTTGGGTCCAGAAGTTTGGGCGGATTCATTCGCGTACGGGCAAACGATTCTAAACGGAATAAACTAAGCGAACCGAAAATCCCACTATCTTTTATATTTCACCGTCAGTTTAATCTAATAAAGCATATATACTTTCTTATATGCGCATCATTTTGCTACCTCTGTAAACCAGGCAACACTGCTAGAGGTAACAAAGTTTAAGCAGTGTCACAAAGCTATATATATCACGGAGGTAATAACAATCTAAGTTTATCCGGTCATATATGATATATGAAAATTTTAAAAATTAAAAATCTTTTCCCCTGTCTTGATAGACCTGTTAAGAGAGTCCCCCTAAGCATATATAGGTAATTTTATTGTTAAAAAGTCAACTAGATATGGTGGAGGCCAGGTCGCCCAGCCTGTGCACCGGAGGTAACAACTTAACAAGCATCAATATATATATATATATATATATATATATATATATATATATATATATATATATATATATATATATATATATATATATATATATATATAGGGTGTTTCAGAAAACATGTTCCATCGCTTAAAGGGAGATTCCTTGTAAGAAACTAAGGCAAAAAGTTCATATAAACATGGGTCCGCAGGTGCTTCGTTTCAAAGATACAGGGTGTTAAATTTTAAAATTTTTTTTCAGTTTTTCCAAAATATTTTCAAAATGGCTTCATTAATTTTGATGAAATTTACGTTGTGTAAAGTACTTAAATTAAGCATAATTCTGACCATGAAAAGACTTTGACAGGTCCTCCAGGGGCGTACATATGAGAAGACG
Organism: Philopedon plagiatum; assembly: GCA_963971165.1. Lineage (NCBI taxonomy): Eukaryota > Metazoa > Arthropoda > Insecta > Coleoptera > Curculionidae > Philopedon > Philopedon plagiatum. The sequence goes on along the minus strand of OZ020191.1, from coordinate 79,387,500 downwards.
GTACAATATTTTTCCAGTAAAAACATGTACGCCACTGATTTCTTCACATTTTCGTATATAGTATGTTAAATTCTTAACAAAACTTGTCTCTTCATATTTTTTCAATTTTCATTTCGTTTAGGAGATAAATGTAATTTTATTAACCGTCTTACTGGTTTAGTTTTCCCAACCATCGGTTTTAACATGTAAAGACCATTTAAAAATTGAACGTCCTGTATCTTTGAAACAAAGCATCTGCGGACCCATGGCACATGTTTTTTGAAACACCCTGTATATATATATATATATATATATATATATATATATATATATATATATATATATATATATATATATATATATATATATATATATATATATATATATCTAGCGAGCAAAGTGACGCTTTCCATGTAAAAATCGCGGTAAGACTGGCCTCCGCGGCACATTGGCCTCCGGTAGACGGAGGCCAATTTGACATTGACATTGACAAGTAACAAGAAAATGGTGGAATTGGCCGGAGCCCAATTTAGGCCAAATCTGTATAAATCTATACATCGTAGTCCGGTGTGTCTACCGTTTGGTGGCTCTGTCGTCGGTCACCAATATACATGAGCAATCTAGATAGCGGCTAACCTGGCCTCCAAGAATCGTGGCAACATTGCCGATAAATTGAAGACAAATGTGCTATTCTTGTTATTTCCACTTTCGGGAGATCCTATAAAGATGATGGTGCTTTGATTATTAGAGTTACGTTAGTTATAGGAGGTTTTATATAAATTTTATTCGGCACTATACTTTGCCTTCTACTTATAATACAAATTTTAAAGTATCTATATGATTTAAAATAATCATGCAAATAAAGGGATAAATTCATTTCAAATAGAGATTGGTAAATTTTTTAACAATTGCTTTCTATTTATTTACGTGAAAATAAAATGCAAAGAATAATTTTATGAAATAAAACTATGCTTAATTAAGATAATTGTTATTAGGAGGCATATTATACACAGAGTTTGCCGAAAAACATGTTATAAATAAAAATTTTGTTTGTTCCTATAATTTGTCAAATATTTTTTTGCAGGGAATAAGATCTGTTTTTAAGAATAGATTTTTTTGTTAATTTACACTTTAAATAGTATATTAATAAAATTTATTGTATTTTTTTTGTAAACTTGAATTTTAATATTTTGCCTGTCCCCGATGCAAATACACCTAATCTCTATATATAAAAGAAGAACCTGACTGACTGACTGACTGACTAACTGACTGACTGACTGACTGACTGACTGACTGACTGACTGACTGACTGACTGAATGACATATCAAGGCACAGCCCACACCGCTGCGTGTAGAAACTTGAAATTTTGCGCAGAGGTTTCTTATATAACGTAGGCGTGCACTTAGGAAGGGTTTTTCAAAATTCAACCCCTAAGGGGGTGAAATAGGGGTTCAAACTTTGTATGGAAAAAAATATTATATGGTCCTATTAATTTGAAACTTTATAGAAGTACTCTAAAAAATAAATGTTTAAACACTTGTTTCACAGTTTTTAATTAATCAACCCCTAGGGGAGTAAAATGGGGATTGAAAGTTTGTAAGGGAGTAAAATTGTTATACGGTTCTATTACCTTAAAATTACGTAAAATATTCTAAAAAATAAACACATCTTTTAGAAAATCTAATTTTGTGTAATAAATGTTAAGAAAATTAACGTGGGGGTGGGAGGATATAAATAAAAATAAGCGGCTGGAAATTTTTCCAAGATAATGTGATTTTCGGGGTTATTGAGCTTGTCTAACGGTTGTTAAAAAATATAGGGGGGGGGGGGATAAAAAGGCGCTGCTGGGAATTTCGCCAAAAATGTTAGATGTATCATTTTTGGGGTTATTAAGGTCCGAAAATCTAATTCTGTCTAACAGATGATAAAAAAATAACGGAAAGCGGTGGATAAAAAGAGAGCGATTGACAATTTATTCCAAAAATATGCCATTTTCGGCGTTATTAAGGCCAGAAAATCTAATATTGTGTAATAGATGTTAAGAAAGTTAACGTGGGGGAGGGGGAATAAGAAGCGACTGGCAATTTTATCAATTAACATTTTTTCCAAAAATGTTGTAATTTTTGGGGAGATTAAGGTCAAAAAATATAATTATGTGTATGTCTTTTAATACTTTAGGCCGTGATTCCTGGACTGGTTTTAGATTTAAAAAAAATGTCATATAAATCAATATCCTAAAATAGTGAGTTACGCGCAAGCACACACACATTTGTTTACATTTATTTTAAAAGCTTTTTGAGGAAATCGTTTCTAATTTTTGCTAATTAAAAAAATATGGTAAACGTACCAAACTGCAATTTTTTCTAGTTCGTGGTCCATTTTACCCTGCCAAGCTTTTTTTACTGTACCACTAACTACTTTTAATTAACAAATTAGGACGCCTATTTAGTTCTTAAATTTATTGTTCGGTAAATTCCATATCTTGCATCGTTATTAAATTATGTAATAAATTAGTCATTCGTTTACCCTTTTTAAAAAGTTTTAAAACGGCAAATACCAACGGATATTTGGCTAAATACTTATATATAAAAGGCGATGTCCTATTAAACAAAAAGCAAGAAAAATTGATTTTAGATAAAGCGCAGAATATAGCCGAGTATCAAGGTAATTCAGGTCTGTTAAAAAAAAATAGTTTTGGTTAGTCAAAGGGTCTTGATCAGCGTGTATTCCGAAAACGAAGCATTTTAGGACATACATATGGACTTCTTTAACTTACAATCAGCCTAGGAATCACATTCTGAAATATTCTCTACATATTTAATATCACCTTGTACAGTAAAATATCCCCTACCGCATAACATATCCTGACAAGGGGAATTTATCCGTTACTAGAGATTTATTTGGCAGTCTACATAATGAATTTTCCGTTATCTAGAAACCTACATATATTAACCACAAGACCAGAAAAATCATTAAATATTTAATTTATTCAAATTAAAAAAATAATAATAATTTTGTCTGATGCATTCGATTAACTTTATTTTTTAACATATTTTCAAATACTAAATTCTTTGCTAAATAAAATGCTTTAAAACATTTTTTAATTTCTAGTGACCTTTAGGCCGGCGCCGGCCGCACATGAAAACAGGAGAGTTTCATGTTTCCTGTTTCGCGTTTCAAGTTTCTTTGATGTGCGGCCGGCCTAAGAGTTTCCATTCCTATTATTTTGTTTCTTTTAGCCTTGCTGTTCTAGAAAAAAAAAACTTTCATTCAAAAGAGACATGACCTAACATAATTAATTAAAGAAATTAAAGTTTTATTTGGTAATTTTCCATTACTTACTTACTTATAGAATTTTTGCGGGATACGGTACAAAAAGGGAAAGTACAAAACAAAATTTGAATTTCTTTTGATGAATTTTGTCTCTTTTGTGTGTTTATGGGCGAAAGTCATTGGTTTTTGATAGCAAATAACTAAGCAGCAGCAATGTAAATAGAAAAACAAAAAAGTAGAGATGATAACTCTTAAGGGAGATTTGACTATACTTAGAACTAAACTGAAATGTATACGGTGAACCAAAAAAATACGATAATTTTATTACAAAGTGAATTTTTGAAAAAAAAATTTTTCGCTGAAAGTAAAGTTAGTAAAACAAAAATTAATTAATAATTATCAAGTTTATTTAAATGCTGTATCTCCTAGAACAAGAACTTCTAAGATTTATTGACTTTCAGTTCTATACGATTCAATTTCTATGTTTCTAAAATGTTGATTATTAAGATTTTCTATTTCTTATTTTTGGCACATTGCCGCCGAGGATCAAAAATCGTACGTTTGCAAGTACTCGGCACGTCACAGTTTGATATATCAAAACACTACACAGACACTATGTTTATTTGGCATTTATTGTGACATTTTGTCACGTGAAGAAAACGGACAGTCATCAATGATAACACGATTTCGACCTTGGTCTGGAGAAATTATTGTCTGTGCAACTGGGTAAATATGTTTAACTTTTCTAACATGATTATAAAATGAAAGATAGCCGATAACAATGATTGTTGTCATTATCTTGACAATGACTAACAATCAAATTTATCCTATAATCATAAATTAACGGTTTTTTATTTAGACCGCGAGACTGACCAGCAAGAGTTTTTTTTTAAATTCCCCCTCTGTATTACACAGCAAAGGAAACTAAAATTTTAAATGCAATCTTATGCCACGTGGTACCTCATTTTAAAGGCCTTCAAAAAAGAAATATTTTACCGCGGCGCAAACCCTAGGTCCGTATCTTAATTTTTTTAAATGGCAAGCCTATAGAAATTAAAAATCGTGAAAAAAAGATTAAAAATTTAAAAGTTGTTCAAAATGACCACTATGAACTTCTTGGCAGTAATAAAGTCGATTTTGGAACTCTGCCAAGAAATAACTCCTGCCATTCTCAAAAATGAGTTCCAAAATCGACTTCATTACTGCCAAGAAGTTTATGGTGGTCATTTTGAACAACAGTTACAAGAGTTATAAAGGTATGTAAATTTAAAATTTTTTTCACGATTTTTAATTTTTAAAGGTTTTCCATTTAAGAACAAATTAAGATACAGACCTCGGGTTCGCGGCAAAATGTTTCTTTTTTGAAGACCTTTAAAATGAGGTACCACACAGCATAGGGTTGCATTTAAAATTTTTGACGTTGAATAGTTTTAGAGAAAATCGCCTGTGACAGACCTCTATATTTACCAATAGAAAAGATATTTGTCCATTCTAAGACTTCTTAGACACCCTGTATATTATATTACTTTAACAGAAGGCTTTTCGTCTTTGGCATTTTCAAATTACACAATGTAGGTAAATAAATATTTGTATTTTAGTTTCAAATCGGATCAAAATTTTATTTACAAATAGTGTAGAGACACCCCTGGCATGGGCGCCCGCAGACTTTTTTCCCATGGGGGGGGGGGCACAATAAAAAAAATAATACCTATATATTTTTAAAGATTTTATTTGTAGTGATTTATACAAATACACTAATAATTACAAACAGACAAAATTCGGTCAAGTGCAAGCTATACTTGCACAATTAGTATTCCGTGCCATGAGCCCCCCACTTAACCTGAGCAAATCTTGACCGCCCGTTCTCCGCCCATCTGCCGCGCTACCCGCTGCCGACGGCACCAACGCCGTATCACATCGCGTATGCACGGAGCTAAGTGGGGCACACATGTCGAGTGAGCCAAATTAAAAATTTTAAACAACGTGTAACAACAAAAGTTGTTCCTTACATCGTGAGAAATATTTTTTGTCGAAAAACTTTTTCTCTAGAACCAATGGTTCAGCTGTTATAAGAAAATAAACAAATTAATTGTTTATAATAATTGTTCGCGCAAGAATTTTTCAAACCTGATAATTTTAGCTCAATCTACACCTGATTCTTAATGTTCATGATTTTTTTCAGATTTTTCTGAGCGATTCTTTTGGTCATGAGGGTAGGGGACAGCAATTTTTATGTATTTCTCCCGAAAATTATTTAAAAAATGCATAAAAAAGACATCATATATATATATATATATATATATATATATATATATATATATATATATATATATATATATATATATATATATATATATATATATATATATATATATATATACAGTAAAACCCCTGTTATCGACCACCTTTATAACGCGACCACCTGTGTTAAACGACCAATTATGAATTCCCCGTATTTAAAAATGGAAAATCCCATTCTTTTTTAATCCTCTTTACCGACCCATCTGTTAAACGACCGCGGGCACTCATCATCCCAATTTTGGTAGACATTAATGAAAAAAACACCCTCAATTACGGGCAATAAAACCATTAGTAAAACCCGACCCAAATTCTACCTAGCTAGGGTACCTAGTTACACTAATATGTATTACGTACTTTATTGTGTTCTTAATAAATATACATAATAGGTACTTACGATAATTAATTTATTGTGGTATTGTTGGCAAATCCATACATAAACCAAAGATATCGGTTGTTAGCATTAGTTTTATTTTAAACAGTTTTTGTGTGTTTTGGACTAACGAACGTAAATATATATTTGAAGATGGCTGGAAAAAGGAAATGTCTTTCTTTAAGAGATAAAATTGAAATAATCGAGGAAAGTGAAAAAACTGGTTTAAGTACGAGGAAATTGGCTGAAAAATTTAAAGTGGGTAAAACCCAAGTGACTATGTTGCTTCAAAATAAGGCAGAAGTTAGAAATTTGTTTGAAGAAAGTGGCAACGGTGAACAAAAAAGAAAATTTCCCAAAACCGAAGGATTGGCAGTGGATCAAGTTGTTTTTAATTGGTTTTGTAAAGCACGGAACAAGCACTTACCAATATCTGGGCCCATAATTCAAGCAAAAGCCCTCGAATCTGCGCAATGTTTAGGACTAGATAACTTTAAGGCATCAAATGGATGGTTGGAAAGATTCCGCCGTCGGCACGATATTACCTTCAAGAAAATATGTGGCGAATCCGCCGATGTCAATATCGAAGACGTAACTTTTTGGAAAGAAAAGCTGTTGACCATTTTAAAAGATTATGCCCCAAGGGACGTGTTTAATGCAGATGAGACAGGCCTCTACTATCGTGCGTTGCCAACAAAAACATATGCATTGAAAGATGACAAGTGTAATGGAAAAAAAACAGCAAAACAACGACTCACAATTCTGTTCTGTGCAAATATGGAAGGTGAGAAGGAGGAACCACTTATAATAGGCAAAAGCAAAAATCCTCGATGTTTTAAGGGTGCACATATCGAAAAGTTACCTCTACAATGGGTCTCGAACAAAAAAGCGTGGATGACAGCAGACATCATGACAATATGGCTTCACAGATTTGATACCAAGATGAAGAAGCAGAATAGAAAAGTGGTATTGTTTCTGGATAATGCAACATCTCATCCTAAAATTACACTGGATAATGTCAAACTTATTTTTCTGCCACCCAATACTACCTCACATTGCCAACCTTTGGACCAAGGCATTATCCAGAATTTTAAAATGCTTTACAGAAGCTACCTTATTAAGAGGCTTTTAACATGTATAGACAGTGGTTCTCCTCTTCAAGAAATAGAAAATAACATTACCATCACCAACGCATTGATATGGGTTTCATTGGCCTGGCGCAATTTGTCTCCAGTGGCGATAAAGAAATGCTTTATGAAAGCCGGATTTATGTGCAATACAGATATTGACGACTTCGAAGAAGAAGACAATATTCCGCTCGCACAACTGTTTCCTAACATTAAGGACACATTTGTGAATTTGAAACAATTTGCAACTATTGATAGCGATTTACCAACAGAAAGTGCAGAATTGACTATCATCGACTGTATTGAAGAGATCCAAGAAACGGATGAATGCACTCCCAATTCTGAAACAGAGGAAGAGGAACTTGAAATTGTTCCAGTTTCGAATATATCAAGCCTATCTGAAGCCTGCGCAAGTTTGAGAGACTTAGAAAACTTTTTTAATAAGATTAACAATTTTGACATGTCTACAAATATTTCTCAATTATTATTAAATTGTGAATCTGAATTTTATAAAAACAAGCTAAAAAATATGAAACAATCATTGATTTCTGATTATTTTAAAAAATAAGAATTTTAAAGCAAACATACAGTGTACTTTGATAGATATATAGATAAATATAATATGTAAATAAACAATGTAAAATGCAGACCAGTTGTTTTAATTTTCTCTGTTAAACGACCACCCCTGTTTACCGACCAACATTTGATTCCCCGAGGGTGGTCGCTAGTAAGGGGTTTTACTGTATATATATATATATATATATATATATATATATATATATATATATATATATATATATATATATATATATATATGTATATATATATATATATATATATATATATATATATATATATATATATATATATATATATATATATATATATATATATATGTATATATATATATATATATATATATATATATATATATATATATATATATATATATATATATATATATATATATATATATATATATATATATATATATATATATATATTGTTGAATTCGTGCTTCAATAAGCTTTCATTTGACACCCCACACGATGCCCTTTTTTTCATTTCCCAATGTCCCGTAGAATCAAAATTCAATTTTTTATACTTCACATCTATGATTGGGCCACCACACTCTATGTCTGTGCTAAATTTCAAATTTTTACGGCGAATAGTTTCAGAGAAAATCGCCTGTGACAGACGGACACCGAAGTGATTCCATCTTGCTAATGCACGGAAGACTAAAAAACATGTTAAAAACTTCTTCATAAAATAAACATGCCGCCTGCAGAAAATGCATAGTAATTTGGCTGCCAGCTGCATTGGGTTAAGACTGGGTTTAAATAATATAATATTCCTAATTCTAATTGAATTTTTTTGTACGTGGCATTATATAGGTGTTCAAACATTAGAAAATTAGACAACATTTATCATAAAAAGAGATATTTATTATAAAAATAATAGATATCTGGCAATTCGTCCAACAAAAAGTACGAAGTATGACAATCCCACAATCTCAGGGGCTGTCACGGCCCCCCTGGCCCTCCTCTGCGGGCGCCCATGGCCCCTGGACTGACCTATGTTTACAACTCTTGTTTGTGAAATATAACTAGAAATGTGATTTATTGCGAAAATTCAAGGGCAATTTCTACTTCTTGAATAACAAATATTAGTAGTTAAAAAATCGATGTCCTTTATTTTTTGATCTTCTATATTACTCGTACCTGTATACCAAATTTCATTAATAATAACCAGTTCTGTCGGTCTTCAGATATAACAAAGTAACATTAATCTAAAATAAATGCTGTGCTTTGCTTTTTACAGTCTGACAACACTGTACGGATCCCACTTTACCAAAAAACGGTATATACAGAAGCCAAAGTATGCCAAATTATGAATAATTATGTAGAGTTTACGGATGGATGCCAACCTTACCGTCTGTTGTACGAAGGCCAACCAGACCTTTGCACAAAACCCTAATATACAGGGAGTATATTCGTGTATATAGGGTGGACGCTAACTTGTGTTATTTTTGGGCAGATGCCATTTTGACCGTCACATATATATATATATATATATATATATATATATATATATATATATATATATATATATATATATATATATATATACACCAAAAGACTGACTAGTTCTTTCATGTCTGTAGTGAACAATAACCGGACGGCCACATCCTGGCATAATCGTCCGGAAACTGTACCTGACTACCCGCCTTTACAATTTGTTGACTAATGTTAATACTAATAGTAATATTTTAATAGATAAATAAAACAAGTTTATTACATTTTTAATTTTAATTAATCGGTATAATAAGATTTTTCTGGTTCTGGTTACAAAAACTAGACAAACAATTTATAATAACATTCCATATATTTTGTTCTAAATAAGTCGTGTTTGTTTTAAATAGTGTATTAAAAGCAAATACACGAATCTATACTGAGCAGTCGTTTGAATCATCAGAGCCCTCTGTTGTCGTAATATACCCACAATTCCAGGGATACACACCTCCTAAAAGAATAGATCTTTAAGTAAGTAATAATATAAATATGCAAATAAAGAATTCTCGGAAAACCCAATTAGAGATCCCAATAATAACTAATTATTAAACTAATTTACTACAGTACTTATATGCGTGCTGTATTTTTAGTGAGTATTTTTTAGTATTAAATATTAATTAGTAGTTAGCATTTACCGTACAATTATAATACGGTCTCAAGAAAATAGCATCGAAAGTCTTAGTAAAAATTTGTTGATCGTACCTCTTATGCGGTAGCGTTTCTTGGAAATTTTTTTAAAAGCTTTTTGGTTTTAAGACATACAAAAGCTATCTACAATATTTTGATTTTGCTTAAACTTTTACACAAATTTATATATAGTGACACCCAGTATGCGACATTTTGTCATTATCAGTTTTAGAAAAAATCGATTCCGCCGATCAACTCTGCATTACTTCAAACCTAAGAAACAATTTCGCGACCCCGATTGTTACTTGTCATCTGGCGGGAAATTTGAATATTTCGGTTGACCAAGTCACCTTGTCGGTCGAAATGCCCAAAAAAATGTATACATTTTAGAAGAAAAATTTGTTCAGAATATAATTCCATGGCTACGTAAAATTTTTTGAATATTTGGATTAAAACAAAAATTTGGTCATCTTGTTCCTATAAAAATTTTTCTATTTGTAAAATCTCTTTACAATTAGAAATAAGTTTTACAGAGCAAAATAAATGTTTCAACATACTTTTTATTACTTCAGTAAATTAGACCTTTCTGTAAAGGAATATTTTTAACATGTTTTCATTTAGAAAACCGAGCTGTCGCATAAGGGGCGAATCGCCTCTGATGTCCCAGTGCGACGCGCCAGCTGAAAACATGCCATTTTAAACTCGTGATCTCGCAATGAAAACGCCATTAATTATTTTCTTGATGGCCTGCCCACCTTAAGCCGTTTTAAAAAATTAAATAGGTAATATTAGGTGTTATGTACCTACTCTATTTATGTCATGTAACAATAATTTCAACCACCTTGTTAGATTAATCTTGTTTTGTTTAAATGTTATACTATGTTATTTAAGTTTAATATGTAAAGTGTCATTTGATAAGTTATAATTTAATTATCTACTTTGTTCCCACAAGTCATGTGACTGCTGCTGTAAAATGTAATACATTTTTTCTTGGGTTTGAAATAATGCAGAGTTTATCTGAGGAATCGATTTTAGATAAAATTCGATGTGTCGCGTACTTGCAGTCACCATATACAGTGCATTTTTTTAAAGGTTTTACATGTTAAATTTTTAAGGGATTTACATGTTAATTTTTTTATCCTATATTAGGCCCTGTTCTATTAGATGTATAGAGATAAAACTTGACTAAGGTAAATTTCAGAGTCTTGAAATTATGTTAATTTGTCAAATATGACAAAAAACCTCCAAAAATACCTAAAAATGCATTTAAAATTCTGACAATAATTTTAAATGTTAAAAAATGTGTCGCCTTCACTTTGGTTCGAAAAGGTAAAAAACAATCTGCCGTGCGTCAGAAAACCAGAAAAAAACGCGACAACCCCTCAATATTTATTTACGAAATACTGTCTAGACTTTTCACGAATAGGCGATGAAAAGATAGCGAGTATTTTTAAGAAATATTAAGCCTCTTTATTTGCGGCGTCGAGGTTGCCACGTCTAATGGTTTTTCTTTAAACTGATATAATAGGTGTTCAGCGATATTTTGTCTTTTTTATGCCTAAAAGTAGTAATAGTTAACCCTGTCGAGTTCTCCGCATGCGCAGTAGGGTCGGCCTTGGACGCGCAGATGTGCTATTGTTATTTGGCCTTGATATGTGCAGGTGGTATTCCAAGGTCATGGTCAAGAACTTGGCCTTGAACGCGAACAGATGTTTCTTTGTTTGATGATGACCAGGTGTACGACGCTTATTTCAAGGTTACATTTGTGATGTATGTTTTCGAGGTCGTCGGATGTGGTTCCGTATATGTGAGGGTAGGGGAATTAAATTTTAGTATAGAACATTGTGCTATATATAATATAATGAATAATCGTAATGATATAAAACTAGTTACCCGATGGGCCAATGACAGGAATAAAATTGGGGCAAGAGCATTAATTTCTCGTCCTTAGTCATTCGTTTACCCTTTTTAAAAAGTTTTAAAACGGCAAATACCAACGGATATTTGGCTAAATACTTATATATAAAAGGCGATGTCCTATTAAACAAAAAGCAAGAAAAATTGATTTTAGATAAAGCGCAGAATATAGCCGAGTATCAAGGTAATTCAGGTCTGTTAAAAAAAAATAGTTTTGGTTAGTCAAAGGGTCTTGATCAGCGTGTATTCCGAAAACGAAGCATTTTAGGACATACATATGGACTTCTTTAACTTACAATCAGCCTAGGAATCACATTCTGAAATATTCTCTACATATTTAATATCACCTTGTACAGTAAAATATCCCCTACCGCATAACATATCCTGACAAGGGGAATTTATCCGTTACTAGAGATTTATTTGGCAGTCTACATAATGAATTTTCCGTTATCTAGAAACCTACATATATTAACCACAAGACCAGAAAAATCATTAAATATTTAATTTATTCAAATTAAAAAAATAATAATAATTTTGTCTGATGCATTCGATTAACTTTATTTTTTAACATATTTTCAAATACTAAATTCTTTGCTAAATAAAATGCTTTAAAACATTTTTTAATTTCTAGTGACCTTTAGGCCGGCGCCGGCCGCACATGAAAACAGGAGAGTTTCATGTTTCCTGTTTCGCGTTTCAAGTTTCTTTGATGTGCGGCCGGCCTAAGAGTTTCCATTCCTATTATTTTGTTTCTTTTAGCCTTGCTGTTCTAGAAAAAAAAAACTTTCATTCAAAAGAGACATGACCTAACATAATTAATTAAAGAAATTAAAGTTTTATTTGGTAATTTTCCATTACTTACTTACTTATAGAATTTTTGCGGGATACGGTACAAAAAGGGAAAGTACAAAACAAAATTTGAATTTCTTTTGATGAATTTTGTCTCTTTTGTGTGTTTATGGGCGAAAGTCATTGGTTTTTGATAGCAAATAACTAAGCAGCAGCAATGTAAATAGAAAAACAAAAAAGTAGAGATGATAACTCTTAAGGGAGATTTGACTATACTTAGAACTAAACTGAAATGTATACGGTGAACCAAAAAAATACGATAATTTTATTACAAAGTGAATTTTTGAAAAAAAAACTTTTTCGCTGAAAGTAAAGTTAGTAAAACAAAAATTAATTAATAATTATCAAGTTTATTTAAATGCTGTATCTCCTAGAACAAGAACTTCTAAGATTTATTGACTTTCAGTTCTATACGATTCAATTTCTATGTTTCTAAAATGTTGATTATTAAGATTTTCTATTTCTTATTTTTGGCACATTGCCGCCGAGGATCAAAAATCGTACGTTTGCAAGTACTCGGCACGTCACAGTTTGATATATCAAAACACTACACAGACACTATGTTTATTTGGCATTTATTGTGACATTTTGTCACGTGAAGAAAACGGACAGTCATCAATGATAACACGATTTCGACCTTGGTCTGGAGAAATTATTGTCTGTGCAACTGGGTAAATATGTTTAACTTTTCTAACATGATTATAAAATGAAAGATAGCCGATAACAATGATTGTTGTCATTATCTTGACAATGACTAACAATCAAATTTATCCTATAATCATAAATTAACGGTTTTTTATTTAGACCGCGAGACTGACCAGCAAGAGTTTTTTTTTTAAATTCCCCCTCTGTATTACACAGCAAAGGAAACTAAAATTTTAAATGCAATCTTATGCCACGTGGTACCTCATTTTAAAGGCCTTCAAAAAAGAAATATTTTACCGCGGCGCAAACCCTAGGTCCGTATCTTAATTTTTTTAAATGGCAAGCCTATAGAAATTAAAAATCGTGAAAAAAAGATTAAAAATTTAAAAGTTGTTCAAAATGACCACTATGAACTTCTTGGCAGTAATAAAGTCGATTTTGGGACTCTGCCAAGAAATAACTCCTGCCATTCTCAAAAATGAGTTCCAAAATCGACTTCATTACTGCCAAGAAGTTTATGGTGGTCATTTTGAACAACAGTTACAAGAGTTATAAAGGTATGTAAATTTTAAATTTTTTTCACGATTTTTAATTTTTAAAGGTTTTCCATTTAAGAACAAATTAAGATACAGACCTCGGGTTCGCGGCAAAATGTTTCTTTTTTGAAGACCTTTAAAATGAGGTACCACACAGCATAGGGTTGCATTTAAAATTTTTGACGTTGAATAGTTTTAGAGAAAATCGCCTGTGACAGACCTCTATATTTACCAATAGAAAAGATATTTGTCCATTCTAAGACTTCTTAGACACCCTGTATATTATATTACTTTAACAGAAGGCTTTTCGTCTTTGGCATTTTCAAATTACACAATGTAGGTAAATAAATATTTGTATTTTAGTTTCAAATCGGATCCAAATTTTATTTACAAATAGTGTAGAGACACCCCTGGCATGGGCGCCCGCAGACTTTTTTCCCAGGGGGGGGGGGGGCACAATAAAAAAAATAATACCTACCTATATATTTTTAAAGATTTTATTTGTAGTGATTTATACAAATACACTAATAATTACAAACAGACAAAATTCGGTCAAGTGCAAGCTATACTTGCACAATTAGTATTCCGTGCCATGAGCCCCCCACTTAACCTGAGCAAATCTTGACCGCCCGTTCTCCGCCCATCTGCCGCGCTACCCGCTGCCGACGGCACCAACGCCGTATCACATCGCGTATGCACGGAGCTAAGTGGGGCACACATGTCGAGTGAGCCAAATTAAAAATTTTAAACAACGTGTAACAACAAAAGTTGTTCCTTACATCGTGAGAAATATTTTTTGTCGAAAAACTTTTTCTCTAGAACCAATGGTTCAGCTGTTATAAGAAAATAAACAAATTAATTGTTTATAATAATTGTTCGCGCAAGAATTTTTCAAACCTGATAATTTTAGCTCAATCTACACCCGATTCTTAATGTTCATGATTTTTTTCAGATTTTTCTGAGCGATTCTTTTGGTCATGAGGGTAGGGGACAGCAATTTTTATGTATTTCTCCCGAAAATTATTTAAAAAATGCATAAAAAAGACATCATATATATATATATATATATACAGGGTGATTCACGGTCGATGGTAGGTTAGACGTTTATGGAGAACGGAACGCGGGATTTTTTTGAAAATTTGGCAACGTGGGTAATTAGCTATGCTCTGTCCATCTAAAATATTTTCAGCATTGCGACGTTGCCGCTTCTATCAAAAAGTCCTAGCAACTTTATTTTTTTAAATGGAACACCCCATATATTAATAAATTTTTAGAATCGCTCTTTTATTACAATACTTTTTTGTTAATATTACCCTATACCTATCTCTATCGGTTTTCGAGATAAAAATTAGTTTGTGTTAAATATGGTCCAAAACATGGCCCTAATTACACGTAAGTAAATTAGTGCTCTCAATTCATGGAAAGTTGATATTTTGGCGGTAGTTTAGACAGACCCGATGTATTTATTTTTCACCATGAAATCGACTCCATATCATACAGGGCGTGCTAAGATTACTATTATTTCCGTTGTTCATAAAAGGGGTCAAATGTTCGTTTTTTTAAATGAAACCCCCTGTATATTAATCAATAAATTGAAAGACGAAGAAAAACGCTTTAAGATGGTACATCATATTCCTATACCTAAATCATCAAGTTTTCTTAATAAAAGCGCTTTTTTGTGAAAAAAAAAATAAAGACTTTAATTTTAAGTAACCATGGATATCAAACATCAAAATATCAAACTTACGACATTTTGACGACTGTGTTTAAAAAAATCTCCCAAAATGAACGCAGATAATCATTATTCAAACGAAGTTCTTATGAAATTATTTATTTTACACGGACAATGTGATCAAATCATTGCCAGAACTTGCAGAAAATTTAACCAAATGTATCCTGAATTGACACAAATGAACGAAAGGAAGTTTGTAAGATTACAAAATAATTTCATTAACATGTGAAAATAAATTAAATAACAAAATTAGGAAGGTTCAAAAAACAAAACTGTAAACAAAATAAGAAATTTTTACAATAAATGCTGGAAATGTTGTCCATTACATTCTAAACATTTTAGTATGTGCTTTTGTACGCGACTCGTAGTTGCTTTTTCAATTTCATGGGGATCCAGATCTTCAATACACCGAACTATTCGCCGTCGCAGTTCTTCTTTGGTAGGCACTGGAGTACTGTACACTCTTTCTTTTAAAACACCCCATAAATAAAAGTCAAGCGGCGTGAGATCGGGGGATCTCGGTGGCCAATCCCACGGCCCTAAGCGCCTAAACCAACGATCGTCAAATATTTCATAAAGTACCCTGGAAACTTCCTGGGTGCAATGAGCTGGCGCTCCGTCCAGTTGAAACCACGAATTCCTATAATCCTCTAAAGATAAATTTTCGACGAAATCGGTAACAGTCGTCCTTAGTATTTCGAGATATCTCTCAGCATTTAAAGTGGCATCAGAAATAAAAAAGCTAATTTTGTGCTTTTTTAAAATACAAAAAACATTTAGGTCAAATTTTTCTTGAAATCCCATTTCTTTTGTCACGTGAGGATTATGATCAGCCCAAAAATGCTTATTTCTTCTATTAAAAATCCCATCCCTTGTAAATTTTGCTTCGTCGCTCCAAATGATTTTTGACAAAAACTCCGGATCCTCTTGTATACGTATTAAAAGGGTTTCGCAAAAATGCACTCTACGTTCAAAGTCTTCTGCTTTGAGGGCTTGCACTTTAGTAAATTTAAACGGATGCATTTCGTGATTTCCCAAAATTCGTTGTATTGAAGCATATGATACACCCAAATCTTTTTCTGCACTACGAATGGAAGCCTCTGGATATGCATAAAAATATGCCAAAACGTTGACAATATTATCTTCATTTGAAGTAACAGGTTTTGGTAATGTTAGAGGCGCTTTTAAATTTGAGCCATAGTTAATGAAATTATTTTGTAATCTTACAAACTTCCTTTCGTTCATTTGTGTCAATTCAGGATACATTTGGTTAAATTTTCTGCAAGTTCTGGCAATGATTTGATCACATTGTCCGTGTAAAATAAATAATTTCATAAGAACTTCGTTTGAATAATGATTATCTGCGTTCATTTTGGGAGATTTTTTTAAACACAGTCGTCAAAATGTCGTAAGTTTGATATTTTGATGTTTGATATCCATGGTTACTTAAAATTAAAGTCTTTATTTTTTTTTTCACAAAAAAGCGCTTTTATTAAGAAAACTTGATGATTTAGGTATAGGAATATGATGTACCATCTTAAAGCGTTTTTCTTCGTCTTTCAATTTATTGATTAATATACAGGGGGTTTCATTTAAAAAAACGAACATTTGACCCCTTTTATGAACAACGGAAATAATAGTAATCTTAGCACGCCCTGTATGATATGGAGTCGATTTCATGGTGAAAAATAAATACATCGGGTCTGTCTAAACTACCGCCAAAATATCAACTTTCCATGAATTGAGAGCACTAATTTACTTACGTGTAATTAGGGCCATGTTTTGGACCATATTTAACACAAACTAATTTTTATCTCGAAAACCGATAGAGATAGGTATAGGGTAATATTAACAAAAAAGTATTGTAATAAAAGAGCGATTCTAAAAATTTATTAATATATGGGGTGTTCCATTTAAAAAAATAAAGTTGCTAGGACTTTTTGATAGAAGCGGCAACGTCGCAATGCTGAAAATATTTTAGATGGACAGAGCATAGCTAATTACCCACGTTGCCAAATTTTCAAAAAAATCCCGCGTTCCGTTCTCCATAAACGTCTAACCTACCATCGACCGTGAATCACCCTGTATATATATATATATATATATATATATATATATATATATATATATATTGTTGAATTCGTGCTTCAATAAGCTTTCATTTGACACTCCACACGATGCCCTTTTTTTCATTTCCCAATCTCCCGTAGAATCAAAATTCAATTTTTTATACTTCACATCTATGATTGGGCCACCACACTCTATGTCTGTGCTAAATTTCAAATTTTTACGGCGAATAGTTTCAGAGAAAATCGCCTGTGACAGACGGACACCGAAGTGATTCCATCTTGCTAATGCACGGAAGACTAAAAAACATGTTAAAAACTTCTTCATAAAATAAACATGCCGCCTGCAGAAAATGCATAGTAATTTGGCTGCCAGCTGCATTGGGTTAAGACTGGGTTTAAATAATATAATATTCCTAATTCTAATTGAATTTTTTTGTACGTGGCATTATAAAGGTGTTCAAACATTAGAAAATTAGACAACATTTATCATAAAAAGAGATATTTATTATAAAAATAATAGATATCTGGCAATTCGTCCAACAAAAAGTACGAAGTATGACAATCCCACAATCTCAGGGGCTGTCACGGCCCCCCTGGCCCTCCTCTGCGGGCGCCCATGGCCCCTGGACTCACCTATGTTTACAACTGTTGTTTGTGAAATATAACTAGAAATGTGATTTATTGCGAAAATTCAAGGGCAATTTCTACTTCTTGAATAACAAATATTAGTAGTTAAAAAATCGATGTCCTTTATTTTTTGATCTTCTATATTACTCGTACCTGTATACCAAATTTCATTAATAATAACCAGTTCTGTCGGTCTTCAGATATAACAAAGTAACATTAATCTAAAATAAATGCTGTGCTTTGCTTTTTACAGTCTGACAACACTGTACGGATCCCACTTTACCAAAAAACGGTATATACAGAAGCCAAAGTATGCCAAATTATGAATAATTATGTAGAGTTTACGGATGGATGCCAACCTTACCGTCTGTTGTACGAAGGCCAACCAGACCTTTGCACAAAACCCTAATATACAGGGAGTATATTCGTGTATATAGGGTGGACGCTAACTTGTGTTATTTTTGGGCAGATGCCATTTTGACCGTCACATATATATATATATATATATATATATATATATATATATATATATATATATATATATATATATATATATATATATATATATATATATATACACCAAAAGACTGACTAGTTCTTTCATGTCTGTAGTGAACAATAACCGGACGGCCACATCCTGGCATAATCGTCCGGAAACTGTACCTGACTACCCGCCTTTACAATTTGTTGACTAATGTTAATACTAATAGTAATATTTTAATAGATAAATAAAACAAGTTTATTACATTTTTAATTTTAATTAATCGGTATAATAAGATTTTTCTGGTTCTGGTTACAAAAACTAGACAAACAATTTATAATAACATTCCATATATTTTGTTCTAAATAAGTCGTGTTTGTTTTAAATAGTGTATTAAAAGCAAATACACGAATCTATACTGAGCAGTCGTTTGAATCATCAGAGCCCTCTGTTGTCGTAATATACCCACAATTCCTCTGTGTCGAGCAGGTGTTAAATGGTCGAACCAACCGAAACAACTACTCCGAGGGCTAATACCCCTACCGGCATTGAATTACACGATTGATTCTGGGTTTGTCCGTTGGGAACGATATTGAAAATACTATTCTCACACTACGCCAACGTGTTGTCCAAGGAATATCATCCTTGGTGGTTCAATGACCTGATATCACAGGTACAAATGAACCGTGCCACCCCGACGACCGGTTTCGATACTGTTAGATCTCATTCAGGCCGGGGACAGGCAAATTGCTCTGTGTCGAGCAGGTGTTAAATGGTCGAACCAACCGAAACAACTACTCCGAGGGCTAATACCCCTACCGGCATTGAATTACACGATTGATTCTGGGTTTGTCCGTTGGGAACGATATTGAAAATACTATTCTCACACTACGCCAACGTGTTGTCCAAGGAATATCATCCTTGGTGGTTCAATGACGAATATATATATATATATATATATATATATATATATATATATATATATATATATATATATATATATATATATATATATATATATATATATATATATATATATATATACCAAAAGACTGACTAGTTCTTTCATGTCTGTAGTGAACAATAACCGGACGGCCACATCATGGCATAATCGTCCGGAAACTGTACCTGACTACCCGCCTTTACAATTTGTTGACTAATGTTAATACTAATAGTAATATTTTAATAGATAAATAAAACAAGTTTATTACATTTTTAATTTTAATTAATCGGTATAATAAGATTTTTCTGGTTCTGGTTACAAAAACTAGACAAACAATTTATAATAACATTCCATATATTTTGTTCTAAATAAGTCGTGTTTGTTTTAAATAGTGTATTAAAAGCAAATACACGAATCTATACTGAGCAGTCGTTTGAATCATCAGAGCCCTCTGTTGTCGTAATATACCCACAATTCCAGGGATACACACCTCCTAAAAGAATAGATCTTTAAGTAAGTAATAATATAAATATGCAAATAAAGAATTCTCGGAAAACCCAATTAGAGATCCCAATAATAACTAATTATTAAACTAATTTACTACAGTACTTATATGCGTGCTGTATTTTTAGTGAGTATTTTTTAGTATTAAATATTAATTAGTAGTTAGCATTTACCGTACAATTATAATACGGTCTCAAGAAAATAGCATCGAAAGTCTTAGTAAAAATTTGTTGATCGTACCTCTTATGCGGTAGCGTTTCTTGGAAATTTTTTTAAAAGCTTTTTGGTTTTAAGACATACAAAAGCTATCTACAATATTTTGATTTTGCTTAAACTTTTACACAAATTTATATATAGTGACCCCCAGTATGCGACATTTTGTCATTATCAGTTTTAGAAAAAATCGATTCCGCCGATCAACTCTGCATTACTTCAAACCTAAGAAACAATTTCGCGACCCCGATTGTTACTTGTCATCTGGCGGGAAATTTGAATATTTCGGTTGACCAAGTCACCTTGTCGGTCGAAATGCCCAAAAAAATGTATACATTTTAGAAGAAAAATTTGTTCAGAATATAATTCCATGGCTACGTAAAATTTTTTGAATATTTGGATTAAAACAAAAATTTGGTCATCTTGTTCCTATAAAAATTTTTCTATTTGTAAAATCTCTTTACAATTAGAAATAAGTTTTACAGAGCAAAATAAATGTTTCAACATACTTTTTATTACTTCAGTAAATTAGACCTTTCTGTAAAGGAATATTTTTAACATGTTTTCATTTAGAAAACCGAGCTGTCGCATAAGGGGCGAATCGCCTCTGATGTCCCAGTGCGACGCGCCAGCTGAAAACATGCCATTTTAAACTCGTGATCTCGCAATGAAAACGCCATTAATTATTTTCTTGATGGCCTGCCCACCTTAAGCCGTTTTAAAAAATTAAATAGGTAATATTAGGTGTTATGTACCTACTCTATTTATGTCATGTAACAATAATTTCAACCACCTTGTTAGATTAATCTTGTTTTGTTTAAATGTTATACTATGTTATTTAAGTTTAATATGTAAAGTGTCATTTGATAAGTTATAATTTAATTATCTACTTTGTTCCCACAAGTCATGTGACTGCTGCTGTAAAATGTAATACATTTTTTCTTGGGTTTGAAATAATGCAGAGTTTATCTGAGGAATCGATTTTAGATAAAATTCGATGTGTCGCGTACTTGCAGTCACCATATACAGTGCATTTTTTTAAAGGTTTTACATGTTAAATTTTTAAGGGATTTACATGTTAATTTTTTTATCCTATATTAGGCCCTGTTCTATTAGATGTATAGAGATAAAACTTGACTAAGGTAAATTTCAGAGTCTAGAAATTATGTTAATTTGTCAAATATGACAAAAAACCTCCAAAAATACCTAAAAATGCATTTAAAATTGTGACAATAATTTTAAATGTTAAAAAATGTGTCGCCTTCACTTTGGTTCGAAAAGGTAAAAAACAATCTGCCGTGCGTCAGAAAACCAGAAAAAAACGCGACAACCCCTCAATATTTATTTACGAAATACTGTCTAGACTTTTCACGAATAGGCGATGAAAAGATAGCGAGTATTTTTAAGAAATATTAAGCCTCTTTATTTGCGGCGTCGAGGTTGCCACGTCTAATGGTTTTTCTTTAAACTGATATAATAGGTGTTCAGCGATATTTTGTCTTTTTTATGCCTAAAAGTAGTAATAGTTAACCCTGTCGAGTTCTCCGCATGCGCAGTAGGGTCGGCCTTGGACGCGCAGATGTGCTATTGTTATTTGGCCTTGATATGTGCAGGTGGTATTCCAAGGTCATGGTCAAGAACTTGGCCTTGAACGCGAACAGATGTTTCTTTGTTTGATGATGACCAGGTGTACGACGCTTATTTCAAGGTTACATTTGTGATGTATGTTTTCGAGGTCGTCGGATGTGGTTCCGTATATGTGAGGGTAGGGGAATTAAATTTTAGTATAGAACATTGTGCTATATATAATATAATGAATAATCGTAATGATATAAAACTAGTTACCCGATGGGCCAATGACAGGAATAAAATTGGGGCAAGAGCATTAATTTCTCGTCCTTAGTCATTCGTTTACCCTTTTTAAAAAGTTTTAAAACGGCAAATACCAACGGATATTTGGCTAAATACTTATATATAAAAGGCGATGTCCTATTAAACAAAAAGCAAGAAAAATTGATTTTAGATAAAGCGCAGAATATAGCCGAGTATCAAGGTAATTCAGGTCTGTTAAAAAAAAATAGTTTTGGTTAGTCAAAGGGTCTTGATCAGCGTGTATTCCGAAAACGAAGCATTTTAGGACATACATATGGACTTCTTTAACTTACAATCAGCCTAGGAATCACATTCTGAAATATTCTCTACATATTTAATATCACCTTGTACAGTAAAATATCCCCTACCGCATAACATATCCTGACAAGGGGAATTTATCCGTTACTAGAGATTTATTTGGCAGTCTACATAATGAATTTTCCGTTATCTAGAAACCTACATATATTAACCACAAGACCAGAAAAATCATTAAATATTTAATTTATTCAAATTAAAAAAATAATAATAATTTTGTCTGATGCATTCGATTAACTTTATTTTTTAACATATTTTCAAATACTAAATTCTTTGCTAAATAAAATGCTTTAAAACATTTTTTAATTTCTAGTGACCTTTAGGCCGGCGCCGGCCGCACATGAAAACAGGAGAGTTTCATGTTTCCTGTTTCGCGTTTCAAGTTTCTTTGATGTGCGGCCGGCCTAAGAGTTTCCATTCCTATTATTTTGTTTCTTTTAGCCTTGCTGTTCTAGAAAAAAAAAACTTTCATTCAAAAGAGACATGACCTAACATAATTAATTAAAGAAATTAAAGTTTTATTTGGTAATTTTCCATTACTTACTTACTTATAGAATTTTTGCGGGATACGGTACAAAAAGGGAAATTACAAAACAAAATTTGAATTTCTTTTGATGAATTTTGTCTCTTTTGTGTGTTTATGGGCGAAAGTCATTGGTTTTTGATAGCAAATAACTAAGCAGCAGCAATGTAAATAGAAAAACAAAAAAGTAGAGATGATAACTCTTAAGGGAGATTTGACTATACTTAGAACTAAACTGAAATGTATACGGTGAACCAAAAAAATACGATAATTTTATTACAAAGTGAATTTTTGAAAAAAAAACTTTTTCGCTGAAAGTAAAGTTAGTAAAACAAAAATTAATTAATAATTATCAAGTTTATTTAAATGCTGTATCTCCTAGAACAAGAACTTCTAAGATTTATTGACTTTCAGTTCTATACGATTCAATTTCTATGTTTCTAAAATGTTGATTATTAAGATTTTCTATTTCTTATTTTTGGCACATTGCCGCCGAGGATCAAAAATCGTACGTTTGCAAGTACTCGGCACGTCACAGTTTGATATATCAAAACACTACACAGACACTATGTTTATTTGGCATTTATTGTGACATTTTGTCACGTGAAGAAAACGGACAGTCATCAATGATAACACGATTTCGACCTTGGTCTGGAGAAATTATTGTCTGTGCAACTGGGTAAATATGTTTAACTTTTCTAACATGATTATAAAATGAAAGATAGCCGATAACAATGATTGTTGTCATTATCTTGACAATGACTAACAATCAAATTTATCCTATAATCATAAATTAACGGTTTTTTATTTAGACCGCGAGACTGACCAGCAAGAGTTTTTTTTTAAATTCCCCCTCTGTATTACACAGCAAAGGAAACTAAAATTTTAAATGCAATCTTATGCCACGTGGTACCTCATTTTAAAGGCCTTCAAAAAAGAAATATTTTACCGCGGCGCAAACCCTAGGTCCGTATCTTAATTTTTTTAAATGGCAAGCCTATAGAAATTAAAAATCGTGAAAAAAAGATTAAAAATTTAAAAGTTGTTCAAAATGACCACTATGAACTTCTTGGCAGTAATAAAGTCGATTTTGGAACTCTGCCAAGAAATAACTCCTGCCATTCTCAAAAATGAGTTCCAAAATCGACTTCATTACTGCCAAGAAGTTTATGGTGGTCATTTTGAACAACAGTTACAAGAGTTATAAAGGTATGTAAATTTAAAATTTTTTTCACGATTTTTAATTTTTAAAGGTTTTCCATTTAAGAACAAATTAAGATACAGACCTCGGGTTCGCGGCAAAATGTTTCTTTTTTGAAGACCTTTAAAATGAGGTACCACACAGCATAGGGTTGCATTTAAAATTTTTGACGTTGAATAGTTTTAGAGAAAATCGCCTGTGACAGACCTCTATATTTACCAATAGAAAAGATATTTGTCCATTCTAAGACTTCTTAGACACCCTGTATATTATATTACTTTAACAGAAGGCTTTTCGTCTTTGGCATTTTCAAATTACACAATGTAGGTAAATAAATATTTGTATTTTAGTTTCAAATCGGATCCAAATTTTATTTACAAATAGTGTAGAGACACCCCTGGCATGGGCGCCCGCAGACTTTTTTCCCATGGGGGGGGGGGGGCACAATAAAAAAAATAATACCTATATATTTTTAAAGATTTTATTTGTAGTGATTTATACAAATACACTAATAATTACAAACAGACAAAATTCGGTCAAGTGCAAGCTATACTTGCACAATTAGTATTCCGTGCCATGAGCCCCCCACTTAACCTGAGCAAATCTTGACCGCCCGTTCTCCGCCCATCTGCCGCGCTACCCGCTGCCGACGGCACCAACGCCGTATCACATCGCGTATGCACGGAGCTAAGTGGGGCACACATGTCGAGTGAGCCAAATTAAAAATTTTAAACAACGTGTAACAACAAAAGTTGTTCCTTACATCGTGAGAAATATTTTTTGTCGAAAAACTTTTTCTCTAGAACCAATGGTTCAGCTGTTATAAGAAAATAAACAAATTAATTGTTTATAATAATTGTTCGCGCAAGAATTTTTCAAACCTGATAATTTTAGCTCAATCTACACCTGATTCTTAATGTTCATGATTTTTTTCAGATTTTTCTGAGCGATTCTTTTGGTCATGAGGGTAGGGGACAGCAATTTTTATGTATTTCTCCCGAAAATTATTTAAAAAATGCATAAAAAAGACATCATATATATATATATATATATATATATATATATATATATATATATATATATATATATATATATATATATATATATATATATTGTTGAATTCGTGCTTCAATAAGCTTTCATTTGACACTCCACACGATGCCCTTTTTTTCATTTCCCAATGTCCCGTAGAATCAAAATTCAATTTTTTATACTTCACATCTATGATTGGGCCACCACACTCTATGTCTGTGCTAAATTTCAAATTTTTACGGCGAATAGTTTCAGAGAAAATCGCCTGTGACAGACGGACACCGAAGTGATTCCATCTTGCTAATGCACGGAAGACTAAAAAACATGTTAAAAACTTCTTCATAAAATAAACATGCCGCCTGCAGAAAATGCATAGTAATTTGGCTGCCAGCTGCATTGGGTTAAGACTGGGTTTAAATAATATAATATTCCTAATTCTAATTGAATTTTTTTGTACGTGGCATTATAAAGGTGTTCAAACATTAGAAAATTAGACAACATTTATCATAAAAAGAGATATTTATTATAAAAATAATAGATATCTGGCAATTCGTCCAACAAAAAGTACGAAGTATGACAATCCCACAATCTCAGGGGCTGTCACGGCCCCCCTGGCCCTCCTCTGCGGGCGCCCATGGCCCCTGGACTCACCTATGTTTACAACTCTTGTTTGTGAAATATAACTAGAAATGTGATTTATTGCGAAAATTCAAGGGCAATTTCTACTTCTTGAATAACAAATATTAGTAGTTAAAAAATCGATGTCCTTTATTTTTTGATCTTCTATATTACTCGTACCTGTATACCAAATTTCATTAATAATAACCAGTTCTGTCGGTCTTCAGATATAACAAAGTAACATTAATCTAAAATAAATGCTGTGCTTTGCTTTTTACAGTCTGACAACACTGTACGGATCCCACTTTACCAAAAAACGGTATATACAGAAGCCAAAGTATGCCAAATTATGAATAATTATGTAGAGTTTACGGATGGATGCCAACCTTACCGTCTGTTGTACGAAGGCCAACCAGACCTTTGCACAAAACCCTAATATACAGGGAGTATATTCGTGTATATAGGGTGGACGCTAACTTGTGTTATTTTTGGGCAGATGCCATTTTGACCGTCACATATATATATATATATATATATATATATATATATATATATATATATATATATATATATATATATATATATTGAAAATACTATTCTCACACTACGCCAACGTGTTGTCCAAGGAATATCATCCTTGGTGGTTCAATGACCTGATATCACAGGTACAAATGAACCGTGCCACCCCGACGACCGGTTTCGATACTGTTAGATCTCATTCAGGCCGGGGACAGGCAAATTGCTCTGTGTCGAGCAGGTGTTAAATGGTCGAACCAACCGAAACAACTACTCCGAGGGCTAATACCCCTACCGGCATTGAATTACACGATTGATTCTGGGTTTGTCCGTTGGGAACGATATTGAAAATACTATTCTCACACTACGCCAACGTGTTGTCCAAGGAATATCATCCTTGGTGGTTCAATGACCTGATATCACAGGTACAAATGAACCGTGCCACCCCGACGACCGGTTTCGATACTGTTAGATCTCATTCAGGCCGGGGACAGGCAAATTGCTCTGTGTCGAGCAGGTGTTAAATGGTCGAACCAACCGAAACAACTACTCCGAGGGCTAATACCCCTACCGGCATTGAATTACACGATTGATTCTGGGTTTGTCCGTTGGGAACGATATTGAAAATACTATTCTCACACTACGCCAACGTGTTGTCCAAGGAATATCATCCTTGGTGGTTCAATGACGAATATATATATATATATATATATATATATATATATATATATATATATATATATATATATATATATATATATATATATATATATATATATATATATATATATATACCAAAAGACTGACTAGTTCTTTCATGTCTGTAGTGAACAATAACCGGACGGCCACATCATGGCATAATCGTCCGGAAACTGTACCTGACTACCCGCCTTTACAATTTGTTGACTAATGTTAATACTAATAGTAATATTTTAATAGATAAATAAAACAAGTTTATTACATTTTTAATTTTAATTAATCGGTATAATAAGATTTTTCTGGTTCTGGTTACAAAAACTAGACAAACAATTTATAATAACATTCCATATATTTTGTTCTAAATAAGTCGTGTTTGTTTTAAATAGTGTATTAAAAGCAAATACACGAATCTATACTGAGCAGTCGTTTGAATCATCAGAGCCCTCTGTTGTCGTAATATACCCACAATTCCAGGGATACACACCTCCTAAAAGAATAGATCTTTAAGTAAGTAATAATATAAATATGCAAATAAAGAATTCTCGGAAAACCCAATTAGAGATCCCAATAATAACTAATTATTAAACTAATTTACTACAGTACTTATATGCGTGCTGTATTTTTAGTGAGTATTTTTTAGTATTAAATATTAATTAGTAGTTAGCATTTACCGTACAATTATAATACGGTCTCAAGAAAATAGCATCGAAAGTCTTAGTAAAAATTTGTTGATCGTACCTCTTATGCGGTAGCGTTTCTTGGAAATTTTTTTAAAAGCTTTTTGGTTTTAAGACATACAAAAGCTATCTACAATATTTTGATTTTGCTTAAACTTTTACACAAATTTATATATAGTGACCCCCAGTATGCGACATTTTGTCATTATCAGTTTTAGAAAAAATCGATTCCGCCGATCAACTCTGCATTACTTCAAACCTAAGAAACAATTTCGCGACCCCGATTGTTACTTGTCATCTGGCGGGAAATTTGAATATTTCGGTTGACCAAGTCACCTTGTCGGTCGAAATGCCCAAAAAAATGTATACATTTTAGAAGAAAAATTTGTTCAGAATATAATTCCATGGCTACGTAAAATTTTTTGAATATTTGGATTAAAACAAAAATTTGGTCATCTTGTTCCTATAAAAATTTTTCTATTTGTAAAATCTCTTTACAATTAGAAATAAGTTTTACAGAGCAAAATAAATGTTTCAACATACTTTTTATTACTTCAGTAAATTAGACCTTTCTGTAAAGGAATATTTTTAACATGTTTTCATTTAGAAAACCGAGCTGTCGCATAAGGGGCGAATCGCCTCTGATGTCCCAGTGCGACGCGCTAGCTGAAAACATGCCATTTTAAACTCGTGATCTCGCAATGAAAACGCCATTAATTATTTTCTTGATGGCCTGCCCACCTTAAGCCGTTTTAAAAAATTAAATAGGTAATATTAGGTGTTATGTACCTACTGTATTTATGTCATGTAACAATAATTTCAACCACCTTGTTAGATTAATCTTGTTTTGTTTAAATGTTATACTATGATATTTAAGTTTAATATGTAAAGTGTCATTTCATAAGTTATAATTTAATTATCTACTTTGTTCCCACAAGTCATGTGACTGCTGCTGTAAAATGTAATACATTTTTTCTTGGGTTTGAAATAATGCAGAGTTTATCTGAGGAATCGATTTTAGATAAAATTCGATGTGTCGCGTACTTGCAGTCACCATATACAGTGCATTTTTTTAAAGGTTTTACATGTTAAATTTTTAAGGGATTTACATGTTAATTTTTTTATCCTATATTAGGCCCTGTTCTATTAGATGTATAGAGATAAAACTTGACTAAGGTAAATTTCAGAGTCTTGAAATTATGTTAATTTGTCAAATATGACAAAAAACCTCCAAAAATACCTAAAAATGCATTTAAAATTGTGACAATAATTTTAAATGTTAAAAAATGTGTCGCCTTCACTTTGGTTCGAAAAGGTAAAAAACAATCTGCCGTGCGTCAGAAAACCAGAAAAAAACGCGACAACCCCTCAATATTTATTTACGAAATACTGTCTAGACTTTTCACGAATAGGCGATGAAAAGATAGCGAGTATTTTTAAGAAATATTAAGCCTCTTTATTTGCGGCGTCGAGGTTGCCACGTCTAATGGTTTTTCTTTAAACTGATATAATAGGTGTTCAGCGATATTTTGTCTTTTTTATGCCTAAAAGTAGTAATAGTTAACCCTGTCGAGTTCTCCGCATACGCAGTAGGGTCGGCCTTGGACGCGCAGATGTGCTATTGTTATTTGGCCTTGATATGTGCAGGTGGTATTCCAAGGTCATGGTCAAGAACTTGGCCTTGAACGCGAACAGATGTTTCTTTGTTTGATGATGACCAGGTGTACGACGCTTATTTCAAGGTTACATTTGTGATGTATGTTTTCGAGGTCGTCGGATGTGGTTCCGTATATGTGAGGGTAGGGGAATTAAATTTTAGTATAGAACATTGTGCTGAGTAAAACGGTTCAAGCAAGTTAACTTAAAAGTCATGGCGTACATGTGTGAAGATTGTGGTAAATTATTTACTCGGAGTTATAATATGTTGCGACATAAAAGAGAATCGTGTGTAGCACGATTTGCAAACATACATGGTGGAAAACAACGTAAAGTGCGTACTTGCACTTGCTGCAATATAACCATGCCAGCAAATCGAATGGCAGCTCACCACAGAACAATACACCATAAAAGTAATGCATGTTCAACAATATCAGCAGGTGTTGACCTCGTGTCCAGTGCTTTTAGAAATAGGATTGCCACTTACCGTATATCAAGTGATATTGAACATATTGACTATTCATTATTTTTTGATGAAATTAAAGCAAAAGTATTAGAGGCGACCTAGTAAGAGTGCGTTGTGCTTTGAAAGTTAATATGGTGGTTGTTGGTCGATATATTTTACCAACACAAGATAATATATATAGTGACAAATCATTTAATACACGCAATGAAATTGTTACTGCAGGAAGCGATTTGGAAGATATATACCAATCATTAGTGGAAGCCATGAAGACTCAATCGAGTGAGTTTCAGGAGAAAGACTCGGGTAAGTTACAAGTTAAAAATTAAAAATAATATACACATTGATTGACTGCTTGTTTTTGCTGTTGTAGGTTGGGCTTTGGAAAAAATTCTATACCTAGAAGTTAACATCAACGAGTACAAACCTTTTAGTGGGTCTTCATATATAAAGTTGCCATTTTTCATCGAAAAGAAACAAGCCATAATCAATGTAATTAACCAAGATGAGTGTTGTTTTGCGTGGGCAGTCGTGGCTGCTTTGTTTCCTGCTACCAGTATGGTGCCACAGATTCAATCTTATCCACACTTATTCAAAAGTATTGAATTTAACAGATATGGAATTTCCAGTAAAATTGCGTGATATATCAAAATTTGAGGAAATGAATAATATTTCCATTAACGGTTTGAAGAAAGATTTAAAAATAAAAAATTACAGTATGAAGTTGTCAGTCCATTAAGGTATTCGGGTAAAAAATTTAATAGACATGTAAACTTGTTATTAATAACAAAGGATTGTAGTATTAGAGATGATGATGAACATATTTGTGATACCCAACGTTCGAAGAGCCATTACTGTTGGATAAAGTGGAGAAAAGTTATATTTTTGTGATGGTTGTTTGATACATTTTAGTTCACCATCATCTTTGATAATGCATCAGAAAAATGACTGTAACCTTAAATATTCAGTGACACCCTCGGTAAATCTAAAAATAGACAAATTTGGAAAGAGTGTAGGAGAAACTATATTTAAATTTGAAAATATAGAAAAGCAAATGCGCTTACCGTTTGTTGTTTATGCGGATTTTGAATCGGTGCTTAAACCATTGGATATAGTGGAACCAAATCCAACAAATTCTAACTTAGTAAAAATCATCAAACATGAACCCTATTCTTTTGCATATTTAATAAAGTGCTCCTTTGATGATTCGATTTCTAAATTTGAGCTCTATCGGGGAAACGGTGCAGCCCAGGTTTTCGTTTCTCGACTTGAAAGTGATTTAAGATCTCTACAATACATACTTGAAAAACATAAAAACAATGGAAACTTTAACGGTTGACCAAATAGTGGAGTTTAATAATGCCACAAAATGTGGTATATGTGAACGACCTTTTGAAAATAATAATTGTAAAGTAAAGGACCACTGTCACATATCTGGGAAAAAAAGATCTGGTGCTGCTCATTCGATTTGCAATTTAAATTATAAGTTACCCAATTTTATCCCAATTATATTTCATAATTTGAGTGGGTACGATTGTCACATGTCTATTAAAGAGTTGTGTCGTCATGGAGACAAGATCGATGTTTTAGCT
Organism: Philopedon plagiatum; assembly: GCA_963971165.1. NCBI lineage: Eukaryota > Metazoa > Arthropoda > Insecta > Coleoptera > Curculionidae > Philopedon > Philopedon plagiatum. The sequence goes on along the minus strand of OZ020191.1, from coordinate 79,356,070 downwards.
CAAGGCAAGGAAAAGTACATTTCGTTTACGAAAAGTACTTACGTTCACGATTATGTCGATAATAAAAGTGGGGCAATAAAGAAAAAATATTTAAAATTGCGGTTCATCGATAGCTTTAAATTTCTATCAACTTCGCTCGAAAGTTTGGGTAACGGATTAGCTTTGAGTAGTTTTAGAGACACCCTAAAATATTTTTCTGAAAATGGACAATTTAATTTAATGCGCAAAAAGGGTGTTTTCCCTACGGTTTTGTCGATTCAATGGAGAAAATGGATCATCCAACTCTACCCACAAAAGATCAGTTTTATGATAGTTTGTCAGAGGAGTACATTAGCGACGAAGATTACGATAGAGCTAAAAAGGTGTGGAACACATTTAATTGTAAGAATTTGGGGGACTATTCGGATTTATATTTGAAATCTGATGTTTTATTATTAACCGATGTTTTTGAACAATTTCGCTATACTTGTTTAGAAACGTATAAATTGGATCCTGCACAGTAATACACCCTTCCAAGTTTTTCATTTGATTGTATGTTGCGTATTTCTAAGGTAGAGTTAGAGCTCTTGACTGATATCGACACGGTCCATTTTTTTAAAAAGTATTCGAGGTGGTATAAGTCAGTGTTCGGAAAGGAAGCACGTTGCCAACAATATATATGTACCAAACTACGATCCTAACGAGCCATCATCTTTCATTGTTTATCTTGATGCTACAAATCTGTACGGTCATAGTATGTCGCAGGCATTACCATTTGGCGGCTTTAGATGGTTATCAGAACATGAAATTTTAAATTTAAATATTATGGATGTGGACGGTAATGACCCAAAAGGATACGTTTTGAAAGTTCATTCATTATCCCGAAACGCTGTATGATGATCATTCCGACTTACCCTTTTTAGTTGAAAATGTTGTACCACCTACGGAATCGGCAAAATTATCAAAGTTAATTCCAAATTTAAACGACAAAAAGAAATACATCGTTCATTACCGAACATTAAAACAAGCAATCAGTAACGGCCTAATGGTAATGCAAACACACAGGATTTTAAAATTTAATCAATCACCGTGGTTAAATACATATATCGACTTATATTCAGATTTGCGCAACCGGGCAACAACAAAGTTTGGTAAAGATACTTTTAAATTAATCATTAATGCTGTTTTTGGCAGGACCATGGAAAATGTGAATAATCGTAATGATATAAAACTAGTTACCCGATGGGCCAATGACAGGAATAAAATTGGGGCAAGAGCATTAATTTCTCGTCCTAATTTTAAAAGTTCAACGGTTTTTAATAAAGAGTTCGTTACCATTCATATGGATCAATTAAGGGTAATTTATAATAAACCAATTTATATGGGATTTTCCATACTGGACATGTCGAAAACAGTAATTTATGATTTTTTCTACTCTTTCATTAAAGCAAAATGTGGTAAAAATGCTTCTTTACTGTATACCGACACAGATTCGCTAATATTAAAAGTTTACACCGAGAACTTTTATCGCATAATTGCAGAACATCCGGATAAATTCGATACATCCAATTATAGTGAAGGAAATATTTTTAACATAGAGAAGAGTCAGTCAATAGTAGGTAAAATGAAGGATGAATTTCCAGGTGATCCAATAATAAGATTTTATGGTACCGGAGCCAAAGCTTATTACATAAACTCGATCAGTAGCGAAATTAAAAAAGCGAAAGGTATAAATAAACGTGTAATCGAAAAACAACTTCACCATCGGAGTATCGTAGAACGTGGCAGTCAGATATTTCGAAAAATGAAAACCTTTCGAAGTTATAAACACGACGTTTATACTGAAATAATAAATAAAGTTGCTTTATGCTACCACGACAATAAACGTTATATTATACCATCAACAACAAAAACTCTACCTTGGGGGCACCCAGACATAAAGTTTTACGAAACAGACCCTGAAGATAACCTAAATATGTATGTACACGCTATACAAAGTTTTTTACCCGAAAATAATAGTTATAATCACAAAAATGTTGGAAAGTCCATGCTTTAGAAAAATAAAAAAATATTAGTTCCAATGTCATGTAGTTTTATTTACCATTATAGTAATAGTTCAAATTTTATAACACAGAACAGTGAAATATATACAAGTTTGTTTCAATAATATGTTGTTTTATTTAACAATACAGTAATAGTTACAAAATCCATTGTCTTCTCAACGTATCAGATCTGTTAATCTAGTCACTAATTTAACCTTATTATGTCTTCTAACATTTTCCATAGTTTTGCCGAACACTGCATTGTTCATAAGTTTATAAAGATTTTTTTCAAAATCATTTTTTGCTGCCTGACATAAACGAGTGATTAAATCAATATATGATTTAAGCCAGGCAGATTGCCTAAACGATAACACTCTATGGATCTTAGTTAGTTTGACACCAAGTTTTATGGCTTATTTTAAATTTCTGTAATGACTAATATATTCCTTTTTATTATAGAGAGTTGCCAACAGTTTTATATTATTTGATCTTTTCGGCTTACGATGCTCTGGACAAGGGGGTAAATCCAAAAACTTATTATGCAATTCGTCAGATATTTCAAGATCCACTTCTAAAATATATCCCTTATCAAAATTGTCAAGAACGTCATGAATATTTAGCTGCAAAATTTAAGCTGTTGAAAGCCAATGAAAACCACCATGAGACATGGCCCACCCATATTGGTTATTAATATCAAAGTACATTAAATACGAGTCCAGTTTATTTGGATCATATGACGGCATAAACTTATTATTTGCTTCACTGTATCGCTTAGAGCACTGACTTAAACCGCCTCTTATACCTCTTTCAATAAATGTTATCATCTCATAATCAGTAAGTAACTCAAGCTTAACTTGGTTCCCCTTATACATTTTGTACATTAAACATAACCAGGCATAACCTGGAAGGGTATACGACCAGACAGGGTCAAGGCCATAAGTCTTGTGCGATATTAATCTAAATTGTTCAATTACGTCGGCTAATAAAAAAAATTTGTGTTAAGATATAAATCGGAATACTCTTGCAAAGTCTTGCAGTTAAAGGTATTTCATACTTTTTGAGCATATGTGTAATCTTCAGCACTTATATGACAATCCTTAAGGCTATTATAAAAAGCATATTTAGGTGGTAGTTGTGTTTCTTCTAATCTATCCCAATTGTCCACATAATCGTATGGGAAAACACCTTTACGCGTTAATAATTTAAATGTTTTATCACATAAATTATCAAAACTAGATTTCAAAACAGGATAGCTATCTAAATTTGATGCCTTCTACATCCGCCAAAGCCTTTATAATCATGTGACCATCATAACAGCTGAGATTGTGGAACACAACAGGGACAGTGTGGAAATCTTGATAATTTAGATTACAGCTTTCGTGAACTGGTCCTCTGAAGGTGGAATCAAAGTGGTTATGATCACGAACCCTTTTATCATCAGCTAAAAATGGCAAATATGACAGTCTCTTGCTTTATAGAATGTTTTGGTTTGCTCATCAGTTAATTCTTCCATAGGTAAAGGGCAAAGAAAAACAGTTTCGAGATCCTCAGCAAAATTTTGAAGTTCTTTCACAAACCATTCCATACAGTCTAGTCCAGTGTATGATCGATAGAATGAAAGGGTATCATCATAGGAACATTTGACATAATATCCAATGCTATATGGAACATGTTGAGTATTTTGAGTATTTTTCAAAGGATTATCTTTCACAGGAACCAATAAACATTCAGTGTCAGCATAAATTATAAATGAGGCCTTTTGTTTATGATTAAACTTATTAAATTCCATTATTTTGTTTCCGTCTTTAGGTAATAGAGGAACCGCTAAATTGTCTATTTTTATACAATCTTTTATGTGTCTTTCTAGCTTATCTTTATTTAGAAAATAGTGAAGGCACCGATCACAAAAAACTTTTTACCATCTTTCTTACTCAGCTGGGATGAAAGTAGTCGCGATAAATTTTTTATCTACACAAAATGGTATCCAACTGAACCTAGATGATCTAAATGATCCTCCGAAATGTAATTATCTTGCAAAAGTAATAAATTTACATGGGTCTCTTTTTCACTTTAGTAATGTAATGTGGAAGAATTCGAAAAGTATCTTTAAATTTTTTCAACCGATAAACGTTTACAGAGAGATTGTTTTGCATTTCAAAACGAGAAATTTGACGGTTAGTCACCGGAAACTGAATACCCTTCAAATTAAGAACTTTCTTAGGATCAGGGTATGATGAAGTCCTCTCTGGATGATGGCCCAGCTAGCAGGATGCAAGGCAGATACAACCGCCCATGCAAAACATATTATCGGTATTTTGCACGATGATACATGCCTGCTTTTTAGCTATTGGTTTTGGAAGCTCGATGTAACTTCCAGCACGCAGGGGGTTATATTTATTTATTCCAACCATTAGGTTGACCACTCTACTCAATGCAAAGCCTGAATCTTTTTCAGCGAAAGTATCTAATTCTGTTAAAATCGGTTGAATAACTTTATGGTTAAACCATTGATCTAAATCTGTATCACGATAAATAGGGGCATTTGAAGTATTTATGTACTTAATTTAAGTTAAACATTTATCCGCTTTACTAATTTTAAATTCTCCAGACAATGCGGTGTTGACCTTGAGGGCTTCATCTTTTTTTAGCGCGTTCTGGATTCTTCGTTTAAAGATTGCTGCACAGTCTTCCAAGAAGGATTTAACATCCGTATGCTTCAAATTTATGATAACTCCAGTCCTAACGCGAGACTGAAAAGCAGATTGAAGATCTTCCCATTTTACAGATGCGAGCAGTCTCTTTTCTCGGCGCATATTCAAACCCAGTAACTTCCATAGCTTTGAACATTTTCCCAAAGCTTTTAATTTGACCTAAACATGCTAATAGCTTGTTCTTCTCTCCTACCGCTGAAACGTTTTTCAATGCGGTATTTATTAATTTTGAAGCCTGAGTGCATTGCTTTTGACCATCCCTAATTTCTTTCTTGCTTCCTTCAAGCGCAGGTTTGTACACTAAACTTCTGATATTTTCCACAAGGTTATTAGCAAAAGACATCTTGAATCTGCAACAATAGTAATTTATTATACAGGAGATTAATAAGCACACGTCCTTAATCTTGGACGTACGAAGTAAGAATGAGCTTTAGCCCGTAATACTCCTATATTTAGAACCTCCGTTTGCTTGGGTGACAGTAAAAATAAAACAAGTCAAACTTTGAGTTCGTTGATTCTTTTACAAATAGGAGACAAGAATTTTCTCTGATCTGCCTAACATACGGAAAACGCTATATATTAATAACCCTATGTTTAACCCCATACCGCCTAACAACGTCTTGCAGCTCACATGTAAGTTTTAAACCCCTACCGGATGGCCGAAAGACAGTTCTTTAATAGCCAGCAGGCAACAATTTCCATGATCAGTCTTTAAGACATGAAAAACACTGTATACACTTAGCTCTTATAAGATGCCAACCTCCTTTGCAGAGAGGGATTACCGGACATCAGAGTAAGTACATCTCCCCTCGTAAGGTTACCTGTCGTGTTTCCATGAGGAAAAAATCAACTATCCCTTTATACCTGTAGGAGCCAACATTGATTAATTAAAATATAACCGATAAGAACAGTGCAATTTTTTTTTGTCTTGCATGCTCTAGAGAAACAATCCTAAATTACCAAAAAAATGTAAATTCAGTCAGTTAATTTTTATAAAAAATATTTAAAAATTGTCCCACTGCTTAGCCCCATATCGCCTTGCAACGTCTTGCAGCTCACATGTATGTTTTAAACCCCTACCGGGTGGCCGAAAGACAGTTCTTTGATAGCCAGCAGGCAACAATTTCCCTGATCAGTCTTTAAGACATGAAAAACACTGTATATACTTAGCTCTTATAAGATGCCAAGCTCCTTTGCAGAGAGGGATTACCGGACACCAGAGTAAGTACATCTCCCCTCGTAAGGGTACATGTCTTTATACCTATAGGAGCCAACACCGGCTAATTAAAATATAACCGATAAAGAATATTGCATTGCTGTCTTGCATGCACATGCACAATATGACATATTTAAAAATAATAAAACGGGAAATAAATACCATGCGCATGCGCGCTCTTTATCTTGTCAGTGCAAACAGTCCCCTAACATATATAAAAGTTTTACCCCTATTCCGCTCTGTCGTTTTCATACCAACTAGGGCTGGAAAAAAGCGTGATTTTTCTGTCACAGTTCCGATCTGTGACTGTTCCATGTGTATCACTGTGACTAAAACCTGTGATTTTGTCACACCAAAAGATGAATCGCAATTTGGCTCGGCTCGGTACAACTGCATTCAGCACTACCGGTTTATTTGTTATTTTACCGGCGACAAAGGCACCTCTGCCGGCGTGGCACTAATAGACGGCCGCGCTTACAAAATTAATTTTATTTTTGAATGAGTTTGCCGAAAGATTATGCTTTGTCTATGCGACTGGTATTTTTATTGTATTTTTACTTTTGATTTACCTTTAAGACTTCCTAGTGGATTGCGCTTTTATGTTAGATTTGGTAATTTTTTTTTTAAGTTTTTACTTTTTATTAAAATGTCTAAATCTCCGGTTACATGATTAAAAAGAAAAACTAGTCTAATATGGGACTTTTTACCCCTATAGACGGCGAAAAGGCTAAGTGTAGAAAGATATTTAAAACAACTAATTGCCCTCAAAAACTTTATAGCAAGCCTACAACTAAGTATTTACTTGACTCCGCCTGCTCTCGATTATCTTTGAACCGGTGATTGCTCATATTTACTCGTCGCCGTCGTATCTGTCCCGTCGCCCGCAAAGCGCGGCGTTTAAAATGAAAGCGTGATGTAGATGTGATCGGTCACCGTTCGGCATCTTCTTGCTATATACCGGACCGGACCCGAGAACAACTTTTAATCGAACCTAGTTGCCAGCGGTGTCGGTGTCACCCCGTCACTGCTTCTTTAGTTGAAGCGGAGCAGGTCGCGACTGTGACAGCCCTGGAGCTGTGACAAAATCACAAGTTGTGAAATCACACCACAGCCCTAATACCAACAGCATTATTATTATGGCAACAAAAAGCATCGTAATAAGTTCAGACTCTTTTATTTTTAAGCAACATTCATGGTGCAATATTTATCACCTACTAAAAAAACTCCTTTTTATATCATCATAACACCTTGCGCATGCGCGCTCTTTATATCGCCAATTCAAAAACAGTTAGCTATTTTAAGTACCAAATGACCAAAAATTCATTTCTATTGAATAAAAATGTATGCATATAAATTTTATATACTTATGGACGTATTATTTAAGATATACCTGTCGCTTTAACAAAAGTTTTCTAAGTTCGAAAAACAACGATAAAACCGCAGATATCTCAAAAACGAAGCATTCTCGTACCGCAGTCCTGTAACACATATGTAAGTTTTAACCCCGTACCCCGCTCCCCATCCTACCCTATTCCGACCTTTGAGTATACCTATAAATGCATGAAAAAATGCCCTAAATAAAAAGTCCCTAAATACAATAAAACCTAAAAACTACAACTACCCCTTGTTACTGAAAACTGTGTAAATTATATGCAAAAACTCACCCCGATAAGTCCGAAGTGCCGTAGAACTAAAGACTTCAGATCATATCACTCTTTTTTACCCGCTGCATAATTTTTAACCAAAAACCTTATGAACAGCGCATGCGCATCCTTGATATCCCAATATTAAAAAAAACATTAGGTGCGAATAAAATTAAATCAATTTTTTTAGTACCGCAACTATTTTTCAGCACCTTATACAAATTTAACATTTTTGCTAAGTCTAAAAATGTACAAAAACTTGCACCTCTAATTCCGAACTTTTCCTTTATCCTCCAACACTACTTCACAGACTGCAGCACGACTAAAAAAATTTCTTCCGCACCCCTTTTTATACCCTCAGAGTACTATAGAATAGAAGATTGGACAGCTTTTCCAAAACATGATATTTAGTCCCTTTCGCATTCGCGCCCTCTATATCACCAATATAAAAAAATAATTAGCTATTTTAAGTACCAAATGGTCATAAATTAATTTCTGTCTAATAAAAATGTATGCATGTAGAAGTCACATACTTACGTACGTACATTAAAGATATACCTGTAGTTTTAACAAAAAAGTCTGAAAAACAAAACAAAATTGCAAATATCTGAAAAATTTTTGAAAAAAAAAATAAACGAAAAAATCCCCCCATGTCCCCGTGTCGTGTACCGCAGTCCTCTAACACATATGTAAGTTTTAACCCCCTAGTTCACTCCCCATCCCACCCTATTCCGACCCTCAGTACACCCATAAATGCATAAAAAATTTTCTAAGTCCCAAAATGCAATAAAACCAAAATGGATACAACTTAAAAACGGCTTCTAACCCATATGCAGGTTTCAACCCCGTAGAACTACCCCTTCTTACTGCAAATGTATAAATCATATCCAAAAATTCACACCGATAAGAGTAGAGATGGCCTCACTTGAGCGCACTGGAGCGCTGCTACCTTGGGCGCTCTAAAGCCCCCCACAGACTACGATGTTTTTCATCCGTTCGCATCGCTGCGATTCGAATCGGCGTGCCAAACTGATAGTGTATGGCCGAAAACGGTCGTGCCGAACCGTCCGTTCTCATATCTGTCCCATATTGAATTTAAACACGACGGTTCAAATCGCCGATGCGAACGGATGAAAAACATCGTAGTCTGTGGGGGGCTTAAGACCTTGAGCCGACCAAATGAATGAAACCCAATCAAACTCGATAGCAGACGATGGTATTGCGACACTCGTAGGATCGAAAGGTTTCGGGGAGATTCGGTTGAAGACTAGGTGAAAGGGTCCGCCGAGGACCCAAAGACGGATATCAATAGGTAGTAGATTGGGATGAGAGATTTCGTCAAGAGTTAACCTCATTTTTGAAGAGAGATAAATCGGACCAACCGTCTCAGTCGTAGGACACAGCAATAGTGTTTTCAAATCTCGGGGACAAGGCTACTGTGACAATGCGCCTTTTTTTCGATTATTGCTATGATTCATGAAGAGGACTTCGCAAACTTTCTGTGTATTCTACCTCATCATGCAAAATATATTCATATAGGTAGACCGATTGGTTTTTATTTTTGTTATTTTGCGGAGAAAAAGAAAAATACATTTTTAAAAACCAAAAATAACCTAACTCTCAGGTTTTTTTAGTAAAAAAGGTGGAAAATTGTGTAACGTTATAATAACAGCGTCAACATTTTGTTTTTGAATAGTTCCAAACAGACGTATTCAGGGGTGGTTCCGGTTATATCATTATATCCCGCACACACCATGTGTATAAATTTCGTATTATATACGTTTCCCCGCTATAGAACCAAGTACGCCACGGAACCGAATTGAATAGCTAAACATTGAAAAAATGATATGTTAAGTGAGTTCGGACGTGACGTAGTAGGTATCTTTTATGTATTTTAGGTTTATAATATATATAATAAAATAGTTTGGAGAAGATAGAAAAAATCGATTGATTTCTGTCTTTTTTTCCATTGCCTTATGTTCGTAGGTAGGATTGATGTGGGTAAAAACACGCTTAGAGAGAGCTAGACAAACTTCGCATGCAGCATCATGCTAGTCACGCCTTGCCCGGCCTAGCCTAGCCGGGGATGTTACCTGGGTAGGTGTGTGTGTCCGTATCTGTTACCTGTTATCTATGATTTTTCGATATTTCATAGTTCATCACTGACATGTGGAAAATAAAATATAATGAAAACAGAAGTCGTCAAAACAAAACAAAAAAATAACTATTTGTCATTTTATCGTTGTTCAGAGGTCGACTAATAAGAACAAGCAGTTTGTTTGACTATTTGTTATTTTCTAACAGAATATTTCACAGATAAAATGTATTAAATTTTTTAAAATTTCATTCCAATAATTTTTCAATTAATTTTTGATTATTTTTTTCGACTGAGAGAATTTTTTCAGGTGGTTAGGTACGTATAAAAGGGTTAAAAGGGAAAAAAATCCTTTAGTTTGACTTAGAAGCACAAGAAAAAAACATACCTGTTCCAGCAAGATATAAATGTCCTAAATGTAAGGGTGAATCGGATGTCCACGTGGTGAACCATGTAGAGATCTATATTTGACAATATTCACCAGAATGTCAAGAATTATCCTAAAGCAAAATATATACATATACAGGGTGTATAAAATAGGTGATACCACTATTGCTATCTCCGAAACGGTGAAAGATACGAGGTCGGTTAAATTAGAGAAAATGTGCCATTTCTAGTCCCTATTCATATTCCTTTTACGGAGTTGCCAAATTCTCTATAGTTTCTTATCTACAGGGGATTTTTTAAAAATAGTCAAAAATGTAATTCTTAAATATCTCGAAAACTATTATAGTTAGAAAAGAGTGGTTGTTACAAAAATCACACGATTTTTTACCTTCTCTAAAGTAACGTTATTGTTTTGTTTATACTATTTGCCTTTACTGAGTTACTGATACTAACTTGATTTTTTCAAATACGGACCTGGATTTTTTGCTGCATTTTTTGAAAGAATACTTTATACCCTTTACAACTATGTATCACTTGATTATGGTTTTCGACGTTTTGATCAGGAATAACATCATCAGGATTTTCCATCGATACGGACCTGGAATTTTCCATGTTAAGGCACAATTTCACAACCTATCGCTGTGGTTTAAATTATTCAACTGATTAATTTTAAACTATGTTCATGATTACCAACCAGAACCCTTTGGTCATTAAAATTTGTCAAATTGTACTTAAGCTATTGAGTTATTGAAAGCAAAAGTTTAGCAGACTCAGATCAGATATAATTAGCGGCCTTTATTAACAGCACCTAACTAGTGGTTAAGTTTACTACATATTGTAAAAGGCACCCTTGATGATACGTCTTCATTATTTACGTTTTTAATATTTTCGTATCCAAAAATCACCTTTCAGTTCAAATGATAATAATAAATAATCCTATTTTACCTAATGGTTTCATTTGCAACTCATTCTGCTAGTACAGTTGAATTACTATTTACTGGCTTTGAAAACAAACCATATTATCTCAAATTAAAGACCTTTAACTATATTCTAGCATAAAACCATTGTCATATTTACTGGGTTCCGATTATAAGGAATTCGAATCTAAAATCCGTTTTCTGCTTTATTTTTTGACGTTGCGTTGAATTATAACATATGGACGGGCGGACGAACAGGTTGATGGACGCGATTGGACTGACTGACCACACGAAGCCAATCACGCCTCTAAGAATTAATTATTAGTTTAATTAAAACTAAGCTTATGCTTTTTTCAGGCGTTGGACTAATTTTACAAACTTGAGGGTCCTGGTTAATAATCATGATTATAATTAAAATTTACCAGTTAAAACAATTTAATCCACAGTTACTGATTCTGACCTAATTGTCTCCATAATAGGTCATGAAATGGCGCATTAACTTGAATAATGCTAGGTCCGTACTGGTAGAATATCCTGATGATGATACTATTCTTCACCAAAACGTCGAAAAACATAATCAAGTGATACACAGTTGTAAAGGGTATGAAGTATTCTTTCAAAAAATGCAGCAAAAAATCCAGGTCCGTATTTGAAAAAAACAAGTTAGTATCAGTAACTCAGTAAACACAAATGGTATAAACAAAACAATAACGTTACTTTAGAGAAGGTAAAAAATCGTGTGATTTTTGTACAAACAACTTTTTTCTAACTATAATAGTTTTGGAGATATTTAAGAATTACATTTTTGACAATTTTTAAAAAATCCCCTGTAGATATGAAACTATAGACAATTTGGCAACTCCTTAAACGGAATATGAATAGGGACTAGAAATGGCACATTTCCTCTAATTTAACGGACCTCGTATCTTTTACCATTTCGGAGATAGCAATAGTGGTATCACCTATTTTAGACACCCTGTATACAGATTGGTTTTGTTTTTTGTTTTATATACATATATACAGATTGGTTCTGTTTTTGTTTATTTGCGGGGAAAAATAAACACAATTTTTATATGTCAGGAAAATGAATTTTTTTAAACAAAAATAGTACAAAAAAAACTAACTCTCAGGTTTTTACGAAAAAATAAGGTAGAAATAGTTTTACGTTATAATAACAGCGTCAACATTTTTTTTTGAAAAGTTCCAAATTCAGGGATGGTTCCGGTGATATCATTATATCCTGCCCGAAAGCGTAAACAAAATCAACTTAAAAGAAAAGCTAGGTATTCATATATTAATAGTAATCATTTACAATATATGAGAAGGTTATCAAAAACTGGGTTTTGCAAAACTATATTCCGACGCGACACAGGGAAATAAATACAGGTAGCTAATAATACCACCAAATTAATATGCTATATACATATTTTCTACACGGATGATTATAAACTCTGTAATGATTTTTTTTAGAAAAGTTTTGACTTAAAAATGTTTTTTTTAGAAAATATATTGAATGTATAACATCTCGATACACATATTATTTATGACGTTTACAAAAAAATTTTGTTTTGAAAAAATAATTACCAGTTCTTTTCTAATTAGCCCTTTTTAAAAAAAAAAACGATACTCCGAGTACGAACCACGTCGAAAAATCGGCTACAGAACTTGCTCCCCTCGAAAAGTCTCGTTTTTGTTTATAAAAATACGTCTAATCTGTTTTTGATTACACTGTACCCCATTATTTTTTTTATAGCCGAAAATATTAACTCAATAGTTTTCCTTTTTTTTTTTTGATAGTGATAAAGTTTTTGATTCTATCCATTTTTGTGTGTTATATTTCAACACGTCCCCATTAAAACAATTAGTCAATAAACAAAAAAACTTTTCCACATAATATATTATCACAGATAAAAAAATCAAAAAAACTTTAACCTAACTACCTATGAACTTATATCTAATCAGGATATAGCAGTATCTTAAGCAATCGTGCTGTTCCTTATGTTTTCTGTGTTATAATCAGAGTCGTCCCTAACTATTGCACCACTGGGTGCAAAATGAAATTTACCGCCTATTGTTTTTTTAAATATATTTGCGGCTCATCTTATAACGTTAATGCTACTTTGCCGGTGGTGTGCGAGGGACCCCTTTGCAGGATAAGAACGACCCCTAGGAATAATTACAGTTATGGTCCAACATTTATTGCTCAGGAATAGTATTTTTTAAAAGAATTCAAAGTCCAACTTAGTTTTTTTTAAAACATTTATCTTATGCATTAGAAAGTCAGAAAAGGGAATAATAATTATTTCTTTGTCTTTGAAATACATTGTGTTTTCTGGGGGAGAATTACGATAATGGTCCAACATTTATTGTTCAAGATTAGGGAAAACCCCAGTAAAACCTAACCTGACCATTTTTTGTGTGTTATATTTCAACACGTCCCCATTAAAAAACAATTAGTCAATAAACAAAAAAAACTTTTCCACATAATATATTATCACAGATAAAAAAATCAAAAAAACTTTAACCTAACTACCTATGTACTTATATCTAATCATGATATAGCAGTATCTTAAGCAATCGTGCTTTTCCTTGTTTTCTGTGTTATAATCAGAGTCGTCCCTAACTATTGCACCACTGGGTGCAAAATGAAATTTACCGCCTATTGTTTTTTAATATATTTGCGGCTCATCTTATAACGTTAATGCTACTTTGTCGGTGGTGTGCGAGGGACCCCTTTGCAGGATAGGAACGACCCCTAGGAATAATTACAGTTATGGTCCAACATTTATTGCTCAGGAATAGTATTTTTTAAAAGAATTCAAAGTCCAACTTAGTTTTTTTTAAAACATTTGTCTTATGCATTAGAAAGTCAGAAAAAGGAATAATAATTATTTCTTTGTCTTTGAAATACATTGTGTTTTCTGGGGGAGAATTACAATAATGGTCCAACATTTATTGTTCAAGATTAGGGAAAACCCCAGTAAAACCTAACCTGACCATTTAGTTACTTATTTCTACAAGACCTAGCTCGGCTCCAAATTCGGGGGAAATCTATCTGCTTGTAGTGGTTTGGACACTATGTCAGCTAATTGTTGATTTGAGTGGAAAAATATTTTATTCTTTCATTAATCTTTGCGCAGTCTGTTCGCTAGAAAAAAAGAATATTTTTTAGTATTAATGTGTATTTTTCAAACAGTAGTCTGTGAGAAGCAGGATAAAATACGTAGTTATTTTTTTTTGAATGGGTCGTCACAATGACATTGATTCCTTCTATTTGTCGCAAACTTACTCGAAAATACCTAAAAACAGTTAGTTCGTGATAATGCTAATGTATTAATTTTATTTAAACAGGATGACTTAAACTTGAAACATACATTATAAAGTAAAAAAGGAATAATAGTTATTTCTTTGTCTTTGAAATGAAAAATATCGTTTTGTTTTGATTTATTCCTAATCATTATTTAAAAATTGCAGCTTATTGGTTCTCAAATAAAATATATTCGCGAGACATGTAAACTCGGTTCGTTTTGTTTTTTTTTGAGTAAATTCTAGTGACAAGCGCAATTTTGAACCAATCTTGACCTTTTGACGATTATTATTTATTTTCTAACATAATATTTTACAGATAAAGCATACTGATTTTTTTAAATTTCTTCCAATAATTTTTTTCTAATTTTGATTATTTTTTTGCAAGTAGTCAATCTAAAAACAATTCTCATTTTTAATATTGTTTTCCGACTGAGAGAAGTTTTTCAGGTGGTTAGGTACGTATAAAAAGGGTTAAAAGGGAAAAAATCTTTTAGTTTGACTTCGAAGTACGAGAAAAAACATGCCTGTTCCAGCAAGACATAAGTGTCCTAAATGTAAGGGGGAAACAGATGTACCACGTGGTGAACCATGTCTAGCCTGTGTAACGCATCAACATTTTATGGGGCTTGATGGTTCGAAGCATGTACCTTCACATTACTTTGATGGCCAAGAGAAGAAGCGAAATAGGAGAAATAACCCAAGAAATTAATAATATCAATTATTCTAGCACAGTTATGTTTAAAAAAATGAAGAAGTCTGTGAAATTTAGCGAAGACAAAAACAGGGTGCATTTATTAGTAGTATGGAATTTTGCATACAAACAAGCTCGAAAAAGCGACTTTTTACAACACTTAGCAGACAGACTTCGGTTTGAAAGAAGAATCAAACAAAGTGAAGATATAATTTGTAAAATATTAGATATACATCATCGAAATTTAATTTATAAGGAAAGATTTATGTGTATATAATTTTTTAGCTTTTGCATGTTATAGTAGATTGTAGTATTATTTAAATGTAGGTCATTTTGGGGAAAATAAAACAGAAAAATACATTTTTAAGTAGTTTTATTTCTATACCAATATCTTAATAAAAAATACATTTTTTCTAGCACAAAGTAAATCGTTATATATATGATTTTTACAGTGAAAATTTCCTATGTTTAATAATTTAAGTTTAGCTAAATTAACACAACCTATTTCTAGTAAATCAATAATTTTTTATTAAGAATTAGTTTACCTAACCATTTTTTTTTCTGTAAACCTTTAACAAATACCATATCATGCGGTTTAATTATCTTGCTTAAAAATAGAGCAATACTTTCAAAAGGCAAGTTATTATTATTTTTATTTCAATCTTCATTGTTGTTGTCCCAGGAAAGTCCATGTAAATTATTTGTTAGCCATTCAATGTGATTGTAAAGGGGCTTAATCATCCATTGTGTACCATGTGGAAGGTTAATAGGATGATGAAGCACTTTACCATTTTCGATATTTATTGGTGCAATTTCTTTACATATAAAATAAGGATCTCTGTACTGGAAACTTTGTACATCAACAATATACATTTTTTTTAATTAAAAACCTTTAACTGATGGGGTAAATATTGTTTTCTATCGGAAAGATATTATATTTTACTGGATTTTATACCTTTTTTTTGGGAAAGAATTATGCCAAATAATATGTGTCCAACTAGAACCACTGAAAATGATATCTTAAAAGGCTTGGGTCAAATTGTGGTTCGTATTATAAATAAAATCGAACCAAACGAAACTATTTTACATGTTTATTTCATACATTTATTTAATAAGCTACAATTTACATAATTTCAATTTTTCCCTATACAGGATTGCTCGTTGTATCGTTGACTCCTACTTTTGAAGCAATCCAAACAGTAACATTATTCTGCTGTACGTTTCCAGGTGCTTTCTTTGCAAGCGATATAACTACAATATTTATAGACTTTTTTACCACCTGTATTTTCGTGGTAACTATTCCCTCTACACTCTTGACACCTATACAATTGAAACTTATATTGTCTCTTTTCCTCTTCTTTATTATTTATCTGACACCAATACTTTTCAGCCGGTTGCATAGGCATTTTATTTCTAAAATGCTATTTTAAACAAGTCTTTCTAAAATAACAATGTTCAAGAGTACAAAAGACTTCTTATTTATTGAAAATTATTTAAGATAACCTTTAACATTTTTTATTTTTGTTAGCAAGAATTTTAAAACCTAGTAGTACAGTATATAGCTTAAAAACTACAACATTCAAAAGAAAGTACTTCTTATCTGAGTTGCTATTTTATTTGGTTGATGAAGAACTCTAAAAATTTATTTCATTTATGAAACAGTACCAGTTTTACTACAAGATTAGCAAAGTTTTTTGAACATTTTGCTGATGTTCTCTTATTTTTACACTTATGGACATTTTTTAATAAAAAACTACTACAGTTTTTTTCAAAGTCAGGTATATATGAGTTGTTATTTTCTATTTGGTTGATGAAGAACTCTAAAATTTATTTCATTTATGAACAGTAACAGTTGTATCGTTTTTGGAGTTATTGAACATCAAAGTCGAAATTTCTGCAATTTCTGCACATCTGGACATCTAGACGACGATTCAAACACCTTATCACAGCTGGAAGAGGACGAGGAGGAGGAGGAGGAGGAGGAGGAGGAGGAGGAGGAAGAGGCAGCCATTGGTAAGTTGAAATGGTTTCAAAAACAGTCTAACCACAGATTTATATTCTTGGTTAAACTTAATGTCTCTTTTCAGCTTACGTATTTTTTTCAAATGCTCGTCTAATTTAACTGACAAGTCGACTGTCTTTGTCATAAGCTCGAGACTAAATGCCCCAAATTTCTTAAGGTTGTTCGAATAATATAGGATAAATGAAATTGTAAAACACTTAATATCAGAACTTTTTACTGGTGTTCCTGCTCGAGTAGTTGGCGTATTTCGATACACAAATAATCGTCTATACTTCCTTCAAAATGGCATGTATTTCGAAGAGAATGAATTTACCAATAACCCCGTTAGCTCAGGAAAGATGGATCTTAATTTCTTTGGTATTAAATGTCCTAATCTAGGACTTTTACAACAACTCAAATATTTACTTAGTAATATTATAACAAAAAATGTAAAATGATAGATCCTAATAAATAACTAGTTATACCTTATGACTTTTTTTCTACTAACCGAAATCGTATGCCTTTCTACTAGCTTAAGAAAGAACTCCAATAACCTACCCCCTTATCCAGAAAGCCCACAGACCCCAAAGCCATTCTTATAAGTCTTTTGCGAGTAAAGTAAGAAATGAACTATAGACGTCTGTATAAGTTTTTCCTCCCATTTTTACGTCTAAGTGTTGAAATAAACATATGAGAGATTGATACAATTAGTGGTAGGCTGTTTTTCGCTGTTAACGTTTCAAATGAGCAATATTTGTTAAAAGATAAAACAAAACATATTGTACATACAGTTTTCTGGAAACAGCTAAAAACAGCTGAAAATAGACCCCCTGTTTCCGAAAAAACAGATATGAAACAGGTAAATCAGCTAAAAAACAGACCCTGTTTCTGGAAAACAGCTAAAAAAACAGACCCTGTTCTGGAAAAACAGCTAAAAAACAGCTAAAAACAGCTAAAAAACAGACCCTGTTCTGGAAAAACAGTTAAAAAACAGACCCTGTTCTGGAAAAACAGCTAGAAAACAGCTAAAAACAGACCCTGTTTCTGAAAAAACAGCTAAAAAACAGACCCTGTTCAGGAAAAACAGCTAAAAAAACAGACCCTGTTCTGGAAAACAGCTAAAAAACAGACCCTGTTTTCTGGAAAACAACTTAAACATCTAACTGCCCAACCACTCAACTGCTGAACCGCCTAACCTCCCAACCGCTCAACCGCCCAACAGCGGAACCGCTTAACCGTTCTATTTTTATCGTTTGACAAGTGGCAGGTGGCAGTTGACACATCGAAAATGACAAGACATAGTTTTTCATAGGTCTTATGACGTCATCCTTAACACGCAACACATGTTAAATTTTTATTTTGGCGTTTTGCCAAACGATAGTTTACACATCGAGGATGACAAGTGACAGCTGATATACTTTTACATAAGTCATGACACCATCCTTAACACGTGAGCTAAGTTAATTTTTTTTATTTCGACATTTGACAAGTGACAGTTCGTTTGGTCGGGTTTGCTCAGGTCTGTTTCGCTGGGTTTGCTTATGGTTGTTCAGGTTTGCTCAGGTTTGTTCCAGGGGTTTGCTCAGGGTTGTTCAGGTTTACTTGGGTTTGCTTGGGTTTGCGCGTTTTAAAGCTAGCTCAGGTCATTTTACATTTTTTGTTATAATATTACTAAGTAAATATTTGAGTTGTTGTAAAAGTCCTAGATTAGGACATTTAATACCAAAGAAATTAAGATCCATCTTTCCTGAGCTAACGGGGTTATTGGTAAATTCATTCTCTTCGAAATACATGCCATTTTGAAGGAAGTATAGACGATTATTTGTGCATCGAAATACGCCATCTACTCGAGCAGGAACACAAGTAAAAATTTCTGATATTAAGTGTTTTACAATTTCATTTATCCTATATTATTCGAACAACCTTAAGAAATTTGGGGCATTTAGTCTCGAGCTTATGACAAAGACAGTCGACTTGTCAGTTAAATTAGACGAGCATTCGAAAAAAATACGTAAGCTGAAAAGAGACATTAAGTTTTACCAAGAATATAAATCTGTGGTTAGACTGTTTTTGAAACTTACCATTTCAACTTACCAATGGCTGCCTCTTCCTCCTCCTCCTCCTCCTCCTCTTCCAGCTGTGATAAGGTGTTTGAATCGTCGTTTAGATGTCCAGATGTGCAGAAATTGCAGAAATTTCGACTTTGATGTTCAATAACTCCAAAAACGATACAACTGTTACTGTTCATAAATGAAATAAATTTTAGAGTTCTTCATCAACCAAATAAAAAATAACAACTCATATATACCAGACTTTGAAAAAAACTGTAGTAGTTTTTTATTAAAAAATGTCCATAAGTGTAAAAATAAGAGAACATCAGCAAAATGTTCAAAAAACTTTGCTAATCTTGTAGTAAAACTGGTACTGTTTCATAAATGAAATAAATTTTGCTAATCTTGTAGTAAAACTGGTACTGTTTCATAAATGAAATAAATTTTTAGAGTTCTTCATCAACCAAATAAAATAGCAACTCAGATAAGAAGTACTTTCTTTTGAATGTTGTAGTTTTTAAGCTATATACTGTACTACTAGGTTTTAAAATTCTTGCTAACAAAAATAAAAAATGTTAAAGGTTATCTTAAATAATTTTCAATAAATAAGAAGTATTTTGTACTCTTGAACATTGTTATTTTAGAAAGACTTTTTTAAAATAGCATTTTAGAAATAAAATGCCTATGCAACCGGCTGAAAGGTATTGGTGTCAGATAAATAATAAAGAAGAGGAAAAGAGACAATATAAGTTTCAATTGTATAGGTGTCAAGAGTGTAGAGGGAATAGTTACCACGAAAATACAGGTGGTAAAAAAGTCTATAAATATTGTAGTTATATCGCTTGCAAAGAAAGCACCTGGAAACGTACAGCAGAATAATGTTACTGTTTGGATTGCTTCAAAAGTAGGAGTCAACGATACAACGAGCAATCCTGTTTAGGGAAAAATTGAAATTATGTAAATTGTAGCTTATTAAATAAATGTATGAAATAAACATGTAAAATAGTTTCGTTTGGTTCGATTTTATTTATAATACGAACCACAATTTGACCCAAGCCTTTTAAGATATCATTTTCAGTGGTTCTACTTGGACACATATTTTTTGGCATAATTCTTTACCAAAAAAAAGGTATAAAATCCAGTAAAATATAATATCTTTCCGATAGAAAACAATATTTACCCCATCAGTTAAAGGTTTTTGTTATGTCCAAGTGGAAGGCTAATTAAACACATTTTCACTGCTACTCAAAACTATTTATTTCGGACTTAAACCGACAGCAACGCATTCGAGTACAATCATAATGTTACTGTCCTTTTTTGCTTTCAAACCCAAAATCCTTGTTAACCTTAGATCAGGTATGTTTGTAGAGCAGCAATTTATAAATATTCTCTTATATACTACATTTCCTCCACCCCTAATTTGAAAAAAAAAATAAATTGCTATTTCCTATAACAAAAAAAAAACAAAAAGAATATTTTCTAATAGCAAAACAAAACAGTTACGATGTGGACAATTATATAGGAACAAAGCGTTCCGGTGGCTTCCGCTTCCTTTGAGGCCTAGAGGAGGACGATTCAGCAGAAATATCTCTAGACTCCTCATTATCACTTATTTCTATTATTTCATTTTCAACATATGAATCCTGATCTGATAAAAATTCATCGCTAGAATCGCTAGAGTCAATTTCGGCTAACTCCCTCTCCACCTCTGCGGGGGAAATATCCCTTAATTCTATTTTATTGGTATGCAGGGGCATAATGTGGTTCATGTGACGTTTCCACACTAAAGATGTGTTCGGAATTCTCACAAAAACAATATTTTTACCTACAATATTTGTAATAATGCCTATTATCCACTCAGGCTTTGCTTTTCTAAAGTCTTTTACTAAAACTTTCTGTCCTATTTTTGCCGGTTTACGAAGTGTACTCCTATAATTTTGTTTTTGTTTCTCTTGTACTGCTCGTAAATTAGCTTTAATCTCCTGAACAGACTTATTTTCCCTAGAACCTACATTGGGGGGTTTTAATAAATCTAGCCTTGTTTTTAAGGGTCTACCCAGCATTAAACGGGCGGGCGACTCCCCTGTGCTACAGTGTTCCGTATTGCGATAAAGAATTAAAAAATTATCTAAATCTTTTTGTGTTAAATTTTTTGGTTTTGATAGGTTATTTAAAATATCATACGAGCTTTTTATCTCTTTAATAAGGTATTGTTTTACAGTTTTCACACTGTTTTCAGCAGCTCCGTTTGATGCTGGATGGTATGGTGGGGACGTCACGTGATCAATTCCGTTATTTTTTAAAAAATCTTGAAATTCAGAAGACATAAAAGTTCTTCCGTTATCCGAAACTATTACATCTGGTAATCCATACCGAGCAAATAACCCCCTTAATTTTTCTATTGTACTACATGCCGTAATATTGTTCATTGTAAAAACTTCCAACCATTTGGACAATGCGTCCAACAAAACAAAAAAAACTTTCCCATTAATTGGTCCCAGAAAATCAACGTGAAGTCGAGACCATACCCTATCAGGTATTGGCCAGGGCTGCAGTTCATTCTTAGGTGGAGCCTGTCTACAACTTAAGCAAGCTGAACATGTTTTACACATTTCTTCAATGTTCGTATTTAATGACGGCCACCACACATATGACCTAGCCAATGATTTGCATTTGACAATACCAAAGTGGGACTTATGTAACTCCTTTAGTACCGATCCACGAAGTGACTCTGGAATAATTACCCGATAACCCCAAAGTAATACATTATTTTCCATTCCTAATTCATCTTTTTTTCTTAAGTATGGTACCAGCTCTGAACTTACCTTTTTAGGCCAACCGTTAGCTATATACCTCGCGACAGTATTTAAAACCTTATCCTTGCTTGTTTCGCTTTTAACTAATTCTAAATTTACGGGTAAATCATTTTTTTCTGAAATATAATTCAAGGTCACATTAACCTCAACATTATCAATATTGCCCCTTTCTGCGATCGGTAATCTAGATAAAAAATCAGCACAATTTTCCTTACTATTTATATATATGATATCAAAATTATACGAACAGAGGTATAGTGCGTATCTTTGCAACCTATTTGTGGTCATTATAGGTAAACCTTTCTTTGGACCAAAAATTGAAATCAGTGGTTTATGATCGCATTTAAGTAAAAAAATTTTTCCCCATAAATAGGAACTAAATTTTTGTACACCATAAACGATACTTAAGGCCTCTTTATCGATTTGTGAGTATCGTTTCTCAGCATCGGACAGAGTTCTGGATGAAAATGCTATCGGGCGTTCCAGACCATTTGAATAGCGGTGTGCCAAAGTTGCCCCCAAACCATATGAGGACGCGTCCACCGTTAATACTAAATCTAAATTTGGATTATAGTGAGCCAAAAACTGATCAGACATTATTAATTTTTTTATTTTGTTAAAAGCTGTCCTACATTCGTTAGACCAATTAAATTTGTTTCCCTTTTTTAGCAGCTGATATAAAGGATGTAGAACATCGGAAATATTAGGTATAAATTTATGATAATATTGAATAGAACCAATAAATGATTTTAGCTGTGACACGTTTGCTGGTTCTGGAATTCTTAAAATTGCATCAATTTTTTGTTGTGACTTATGCAAGCCATTTTTATCTATGACATGACCTAAGTATTCTACTGAATTTTGAAAAAAATTACACTTTTCTTTTTTTATGGTTAGGCCACAGTCTTGCAACCTTTCTAATACTTTCTCTAATCGTTCAGTATGAATTTTTTGATTCTCCCCCGTTACGAGAATGTCATCAAAAAAACAACACACCCCTGGAATCCCTGACAAAACCTGCTCCATAATTTGCTGAAAAATTCCGGGAGCACAAGATATGCCAAAAGGTAAATGAGTGTACACATAACAACCCTTATGGGTCGATATGGCAGTCAGTTGTTTTGACCCCTCATCAAGGGGTAATTGCTGATATGCAAATGCCAAATCTAATTTGGAAAATTGTTGACCCCCTGCTAATTTACTAAATAAGTCCTCAATTCGTGGAATTGGATATCTATGTATTTCTATATGGGGATTTAACGTAATTTTAAAATCACCACATATGCGTACAGTACCATCTTGTTTCAGAATTGGAACTATGGGAGTACCCCAATTTGAATACTGCACCGGCTCTAAAATACCCATACCCACTAATTTTTCAATTTCTATATCTACTTTTTCCTTAATAGAATACGCTATAGGTCTAGGTTTTAAAAATCTGGGCACCGCTTCCTCTTTTAACCTTATCGATAACTCACCCTTGTTAAACGTACCCAATCTATTGTCAAATACGTCGCCATATTTTTTGAATAATTTTTCAACAACTTTATTTTCTTCAATGTTAACAAAATTAAGTTTACTGAATCCCAGGTTAAGCTTGCTTACAAAGTCCCTGCCCAACAATAAACCTGCCCCTTCAGAAATAACGTAAAAATCTAACCATTCGACTTCACCTTGAAATTCGACTTTTAATGAAATTTTACCTATGGGTAAAATTTTAGTACCAACATATGTCACAAAGCTTACTTCCGTTTTCTCAAGTTGCAAATTTTGAAAATGTTTTTCCCATAATAATTTAGATATTACTGATTTCGCTGCCCCTGTATCCAACTCAGCCTTAAAATTTAGCTTATCTAATTTTACATCAACATGAATTGGATTTTCGTTAATGGATTTTAAGCAAAATAGTGGTAAATCCTTATTTTCGGATTGAAAATTATGTTTAACATCGGTATTATTATTATTAGATTCACTTAAATTCATATTTTCAAAATCTATAAAATTTAAAGACCTGTTGGAAACTTGTTTACACACTTTACGAAGATGCCCTCTTTCCCCGCATATATCGCACATATATCCGCGATAAAAACAGCGAGAACTATTATGATTGTTCCCGCCACACACCTTGCACACTGACGTACCTGCTTGGAAGGTTTCCCTTCT
Source organism: Philopedon plagiatum (assembly GCA_963971165.1). NCBI lineage: Eukaryota > Metazoa > Arthropoda > Insecta > Coleoptera > Curculionidae > Philopedon > Philopedon plagiatum. The sequence goes on along the minus strand of OZ020191.1, from coordinate 79,332,048 downwards.
ACCCCCACTTACTGCTGGACGCCTAAACGCACGTGACTGAGCACCATCGTGATCGGTGACCATTGATGATGAAGGTCGCTGGAGTGGAATTTGCTGACTATTTTGTTGAAGTATTTGCTGCCCCCTCCTGCTAACCCCACGCCTGCCACCAAATCGCGTTCCGTTCGCACTTACACAACGGGAATCATAATATCGTAATTGATTTAATTCATTTTTCACTTGTGTTACCGATAATCCATAGCTGTTTTGTGCAGTTTCTGTAGACAACGCTAATTGCACCGCCTCTTGAAAAGTTAACACCTCCGTTTTTGTGAAAAATACGTCTAATATTTTACCGCTGTCAAAGCCACAAATAAATTTGTCCCGTAAGACAGTTTGTAGAATATTGCCAAAAGAGCAGTGAGCTGCCAAACCCTGTAATCTGACTGCATATTCCTGTATTGTTTCAGAAGCTAACTTTTTTGCTGCATAAAATGCGTACCTTTCAGCAAAAACGGCTCTATTTGGCTTGTAGAAATTTTCCAATAAAGCTACAAGGTCCTTATATGCCACTTTTTCCACTTCATTTGGTACCGCTAAGTTCTCTAAAAGAACAAATGCATTTTCGGCCAATCCATTAAGAAAAATAGCACGTTTTTTTCCACCATCCGTTACTTCATTTGCAACAAAGAACGATTCCAATCTTCTTTGAAACACCGTAAAGTCATGTATATCTGGGTTAAATTCCATTTGAATTCCCAAGGAAGCCATTTTTTCTTTTTTTTATATATATATACACTAGTAGTAATGCACCAAATAACTATTTTTCTCCATTTAACACTAATAACCGATTTCCTCGTCGCCAAATATGTTATGTCCAAGTGGAAGGCTAATTAAACACATTTTCACTGCTACTCAAAACTATTTATTTCGGACTTAAACCGACAGCAACGCATTCGCGTACAATCATAATGTTACTGTCCTTTTTTGCTTTCAAACCCAAAATCCTTGTTAACCTTAGATCAGGTATGTTTGTAGAGCAGCAATTTATAAATATTCTCTTATATACTACAGTTTTTAATTAAAAAAAATGTATATTGTTGATGTACAAAGTTTCCAGTACAGAGATCCTTATTTTATATGTAAAGAAATTGCACCAATAAATATAGAAAATGGTAAAGTGCTTCATCATCCTATTAACCTTCCACATGGTACACAATGGATGATTAAGCCCCTTTACAATCACATTGAATGGCTAACAAATAATTTACATGGACTTTCCTGGGACAACAACAATGAAGATTCAAATAAAAATAATAATAACTTGCCTTTTGAAAGTATTGCTCTATTTTTAAGCAAGATAATTAAACCGCATGATAAGGTATTTGTTAAAGGTTTACAGAAAAAAAAATGGTTAGGTAAACTAATTCTTAATAAAAAATTATTGATTTACTAGAAATAGGTTGTGTTAATTTAGCTAAACTTAAATTATTAAACATAGGAAATTTTCACTGTAAAAATCATATCTATAACGATTTACTTTGTGCCAGAAAAAATGTATTTTTTATTAAGATATTGGTATAGAAATAAAACTACTTAAAAATGTATTTTTCTGTTTTATTTTCCCCAAAATGACCTACATTTAAATAATACTACAATCTACTATAACATGCAAAAGCTAAAAAATTATATACACATAAATCTTTCCTTATAAATTAAATTTCGATGATGTATATCTAATATTTTACAAATTATATCTTCACTTTGTTTGATTCTTCTTTCAAACCGAAGTCTGTCTGCTAAGTGTTGTAAAAAGTCGCTTTTTCGAGCTTGTTTGTATGCAAAATTCCATACTACTAATAAATGCACCATGTTTTTGTCTTCGCTAAATTTCACAGACTTCTTCATTTTTTTAAACATAACTGTGCTAGAATAATTGATATTATTAATTTCTTGGGTTATTTCTCCTGTTTCCCTTCTTCTCTTGGCCATCAAAGTAATGTGAAGGTACATGCTTCGAACCATCAAGCCCCATAAAATGTTGATGCGTTAAACAGGCTAGACATGGTTCACCACGTGGTACATCTGTTTCCCCCTTACATTTAGGACACTTATGTCTTGCTGGAACAGGCATGTTTTTTTCTCGTACTTCGAAGTCAAACTAAAAGATTTTTTCCCTTTTAACCATTTTTATACGTACCTAACCACCTGAAAAACTTCTCTCAGTCGGAAATCAATATTAAAAATGAGAATTGTTTTTAGATTGACTACTTGCAAAAAAATAATCAAAAATAGAAAAATGATTGGAAGAAATTTAAAAAAATCAGTATGCTTTATCTGTAAAAAATTATGGTAGAAAATAAATAATAATCGTCAAAGGGTCAAGATTGGTTCAAAATTGCGCTTGTCACTAGAATTTACTCAAAAAAACAAAACGAACCGAGTTTACATGTCTCGCGAATATATTTTATTTGAGAACCAATAAGCTGCAATTTTTAAATAATGATTAGGAATAAATCAAAACAAAACGATACTTTTCATTTCAAAGACAAAGAAATAACTATTATTCCCTTTTTACTGTATAATGTATGTTTCAAGTTTAAGTCATCCTGTTTAAATAAAATTAATACATTAGCATTATCACGAACTAACTGTTTTTAGGTATTTTCGAGTAAGTTTGCGACAAATAGAAGGAATCAATGTCATTGTGACGACCCATTCAAAAAAAAATAACTACGTATTTTATCCTGCTTCTCACAGACTACTGTTTGAAAAATACAGATTAATACTAAAAAATATTCTTTTTTTCTAGCGAACAGACTGCGCAAAGATTAATGAAAGAATAAAATATTTTTCCACTCAAATCAACAATTAGCTGACATAGTGTCCAAACCACTACAAGCAGATAGATTTCCCCCGAATTTGGAGCCGAGCTAGGTCTTGTAGAAATAAGTAACTAAATGGTCAGGTTAGGTTTTACTGGGGTTTTCCCTAATCTTGAACAATAAATGTTGGACCATTATTGTAATTCTCCCCCAAAAAACACAATGTATTTCAAAGACAAAGAAATAATTATTATTCCTTTTTCTGACTTTCTAATGCATAAGATAAATGTTTTAAAAAAAACTAAGTTGGACTTTGAATTCTTTTAAAAAATACTATTCCTGAGCAATAAATGTTGGACCATAACTGTAATTATTCCTAGGGGTCGTTCCTATCCTGCAAAGGGGTCCCTCGCACACCACCGACAAAGTAGCATTAACGTTATAAGATGAGCCGCAAATATATTAAAAAACAATAGGCGGTAAATTTCATTTTGCACCCAGTGGTGCAATAGTTAGGGACGACTCTGATTATAACACAGAAAACAAGGAAAAGCACGATTGCTTAAGATACTGCTATATCATGATTAGATATAAGTACATAGGTAGTTAGGTTAAAGTTTTTTTGATTTTTTTATCTGTGATAATATATTATGTGGAAAAGTTTTTTTTGTTTATTGACTAATTGTTTTTTAATGGGGACGTGTTGAAATATAACACACAAAAAATGGCCAGGTTAGGTTTTACTGGGGTTGATTGGACGAGAATTTTCGAGGGGAGCAAGTTCTGTAGCCGATTTTTCGACGTGGTTCGTACTCGGAGTATCGTTTTTTTTTTTTAAAAGGGCTAATTAGAAAAGAACTGGTAATTATTTTTTGAAAACAAAATTTTTTTGTAAACGTCATAAATAATATGTGCGTGTGTATCGAGATGTTATATATTCAATATATTTTCTAAAAAAAACATTTTTAAGTCAAAACTTTTCTAAAAAAAATCATTACAGAGTTTATAATCATTCGTGTAGAAAATATGTATATAGCATATTAATTTGGTGGTATTATTAGCTACCTGTATTTATTTCCCTGTGTCGCGTCGGAATGTAGTTTTGCAAAAACCAGTTCTTGATAACCTTCTTGTAAATGATTACTATTAATATATGAATACCTAGCTTTTCTTTTAAGTTGATTTTGTTTACGCTTTCGGGCAGGATATAATGATATCACCGGAACCATCCCTGAATTTGGAACTTTTCAAAAAAAAAATGTTGACGCTGTTATTATAACGTAAAACTATTTCTACCTTATTTTTTCGTAAAAACCTGAGAGTTAGTTTTTTTTGTACTATTTTTGTTTAAACAAATTCATTTTCCTGACATATAAAAATTGTGTTTATTTTTCCCCGCAAATAAACAAAAACAGAACCAATCTGTATATATGTATATAAAACAAAAAAACAAAACCAATCTGTATATATGTATATATTTTGCTTTAGGATAATTCTTGACATTCTGGTGAATATTGTCAAATATAGATCTCTACATGGTTCACCACGTGGACATCCGATTCACCCTTACATTTAGGACATTTATATCTTGCTGGAACAGGCATGTTTTTTTCTTGTGCTTCTAAGTCAAACTAAAGGATTTTTTTCCCTTTTAACCCTTTTATACGTACCTAACCACCTGAAAAAATTCTCTCAGTCGAAAAAAATAATCAAAAATTAATTGAAAAATTATTGGAATGAAATTTTAAAAAATTTAATACATTTTATCTGTGAAATATTCTGTTAGAAAATAAAAATAGTCAAACAAACTGCTTGTTTTTATTAGTCGACCTCTGAACAACGATAAAATGACAAATCGTTATTTTTTTGTTTTGTTTTGACGACTTCTGTTTTCATTATATTTTATTTTCCACATGTCAGTGATGAACTATGAAATATCGAAAAATCATAGATAACAGGTAACAGATACGGACACACACACCTACCCAGGTAACATCCCCGGCTAGGCTAGGTCGGGCAAGGCGTGACTAGCATGATGCTGCATGCGAAGTTTGTCTAGCTCTCTCTAAGCGTGTTTTTACCCACATCAATCCTACCTACGAACATAAGGCAATGGAAAAAAAGACAGAAATCAATTGATTTTTTCTATCTTCTCCAAACTATTTTATTATATATATTATAAACCTAAAATACATAAAACATACCTACTACGTCACGTCCGAACTCACTTAACATATCATTTTTTCAACGTTTAGTTATTCAATTTGGTTCCGTGGCGTACTTGGTTCTATAGCGGGGAAACGTATATAATACGAAATTTATACACATGGTGTGTGCGGGATATAATGATATAACCGGAACCACCCCTGAATACGTCTGTTTGGAACTATTCAAAAACAAAATCTTGACGCTGTTATTATAACGTTACACAATTTTCTACCTTTTTTACTAAAAAAAACCTAAGAGTTAGGTTATTTTTGGTTTTTAAAAATGTATTTTTCTTTTTCTCCGCAAAATAACAAAAACAAAAACCAATCGGTCTACCTATATGAATATATTTTGCATGAGGAGGTAGAATACACAGAAAGTTTGTGAAGTCCTCTTCATGAATCATAGCAATAATCGAAAAAAGGCGCATTGTCACAGTAGCCTTGTCCCCGAGATTTGAAAACACTATTGCTGTGTCCTACGACTGAGACGGTTGGTCCGATTTATCTCTCTTCAAAAATGAGGTTAACTCTTGACGAAATCTCTCATCCCAATCTACTACCTATTGATATCCGTCTTTGGGTCCTCGGCGGACCCTTTCACCTAGTCTTCAACCGAATCTCCCCGAAACCTTTCGATCCTACGAGTGTCGCAATACCATCGTCTGCTATCGAGTTGCTTTTTGGTCGGCTCAAGGTCTTAGTGCGCCCAAGGTAGCAGCGCTCCAGTGCGCTCAAGTGAGGCCATCTCTACTGATAAGTCCGAACTGTCTTATGACTATAGACTTTCGATCACATGACCCTTTTACCCACCGAATAAAAGATCTTTTACCGAAAACCCCATGAATAGCACATGCGCATCCTTGATATCGCAATATTAAAAAAAATTATGTAGAAATAAAATAAAATCAATTTTTAGTACCGCGGCTATTTTTTGGTACCTTATATAAGTTTAACATTTTTGCTGTCTAAAAATGTGTAAAAACCAACACCACCGCGCACCGACTGCAGCACGACTGAAGAAAAATTTCTTGCAAGTCCCTTTTGTACCCTCAGAGTACTGCAGAATAGAAAATAGGACAGCTGTTCCGAAACACGATTTTCTGTCCATCTTGCATGCGCGCCCTTTATGTCACCAACACAAAAACAGTTAGTTATTTTAAGTACCAAATGACCAAAAATTAATTTCTATCGAATAAAAAGTCGGAAAAACAAAACAAAATTGCCAATATCTCTAAAACGAAGCATTTTTGAAAAAAAAATAAACGAAAAAATCCCCCCAGTTCCCCTGTCGTGTACCGCAGTCCTCATGTGTAAGTTTCAACCCCCTACCCCACTACCCATCCCACCCTATTCCGACTCTTGAGTATATCTATAAATGCAATGCAAGTCCCAAAATACAATAAAACAAAAATGGATATAACTTAATAAAGGCACATACATTTTATTAAAATGAGTGAAAATATAAATATAATATAAAAAAATCCGCATCCGCAACGTTCTGTAGAAATAAATCAAATTTTAGTAAAGTTTATACGAAGTCAATCGGAACAGCTACACAAAAGGGTCGCGTACCGGGTCTGCTAAATTTACCAATAAATCCCAAATAAAAATGACCTAATTTTATGATGATTAGACCCTGTATGAATATTCTAGTTGATGAAATAATATTTGGTGGACACAAAAATAAAATAATGTCTAAAAATGTGTGGTCCACTGTAGACACCTGCGTTTGTATTGCCTGCAAAATTCTCAGCGCTTTGGCAGTGCTGTAGCTTGATTATTAAAATAGAAGGCATTAAAATTAGTTTATTCTTCGTTCTGGGGAATTTTAGCGGGTGTCTTACAGTGTCCCCAGTGTCGTGTTTTTTCATATTGTTTTGTTGTTGTTACCGTTGTTGTTGTTATTGCTGTTGTTATTTGATTTGTTGTTGTTATTTAAATATTTAATCAAGATGGCGTTGTGGAGACCTTTTGATGTTTCTGATAATGAAACGGACAATGTGGAAGCCGATTCCATGGCGGAGCCGTCGGAATTTTTAAATAAAGACTTACATGTTCAAACCCAGAGACTTATTTTAAATATTTACACTTGCTTAAAAAGTGAAAGTCGTGGGGCCTCACAAAACGAAATTTTAAAAAGAATTTGTGAACTCACTAAACTTGCTCGCACTACAATTTACAATATGATTAGAGCAGGAGATATCATCGACCATTCTGTAAAGCGAAAAAGAGCTAATCAGAAGCTAAAAAAAGTTGATAATGGTGACAAAGAAGTTATACGCCGAGTAGTATATCAATTTTACAAAGAAAACAAAGTCCCGACATTAGAAATGATTCAGGATAAGTTACGGGATTATCCCGATTATGAATATAAATTTCTGGACACCTTACGTAATATTTTGCTAGATTGTGGCTTCAAGTACAAAAAATTGGACAAAAGAATGGTTATAATGGAATCGCCTCGTATCGTAGAATGGCGGCAAGAATATTTACGTAAAATTAAGGAATACCGCCAATCAAACAGGGAGATAGTGTATCTTGACAAAACTTGGTTCCACACACACGATCTTGTTAAATATGGTTGGGTGGATGATAGTAATAAGTGCACACTAAATGGACCTTGTTCTCGCGGTAAACGAGTAATCATACTCACGCAGGCAGTGATCAGGGTTTTGTTCCTAACGCTTTATTATCGTCGGCCAAAAATATAAAGCAATCGTCGGTTGACTACCATGAAGATATGACCACCAGTCTATTCGAAAAGTGGTTTATTGAACAATTGCTGCCAAATATATCCCCAAATTCTGTCATTGTTATGGATAATGCATCTTATCATTCACGTCTACGAAACAAAATTCCTAACAGCAGCACAAAGAAGGATGAAATTCTTAAATTCATGGAAAGTAAAAGCATGGAAATTCTTCAAAAGGCTACAAAAAAGTGTTATTGGAAGCTATAAAAAAAAGAACTTTAAAAAGGAATATGTAATCGACAAAGTATGCGAAGCACATGGTAATACTATTTTACGACTCCCCCCCCCCCCCCCCCTATTACTGCGTATTTAATCCGATAGAGATGATTTGGGCTGCAGTCAAGAATAAACTGAGGAAATATAATCAATCCCCAACTGACAGTGCTTTCGTACTAGGAAATATAAGGACAGTTGTTGATGAAGTAAACGACAGCGGTATATGGATGAAATGTGTCCAGCATGTCATAAAGAAGGAGAGTGAATATTGCATTTTACCGGCCATTGACCCCATTATTATAACCCCAAATTCGGATTCAAGCTCTGAGAATTCGGATACCGAATTTTAATTTTTTATGAAATTCACGAGGAATAAAATAAAATAATAAACGGGCAAGTGTTTTTCAATCATTACCCTATATAGTACTGATTTTAAAAAAATAGGTTCGTGTAGGTATATGAAAATTATTGGGAATAATTTTTTATCCATATAAGTTAAATGCTGCGCCGCAATGCCGACCTTAACAGTTTTTATGCTGTTCCAATTGGTTTCGTGTACACAAAATAAAATTAATTCGGTAAAATATTTTTCCATTCGTAGCGTTGCACCCCGCCCACGCTTCATAAAGAAGACGCCGCCTGTAACCCGAGTTCCAGTTTTTATGGCTATTCCGATTGACTTCGTATAAACTTTACCGCGACTATTTTCCGGTACCTTATTAAAATTTTTGCTAAGTCTAGAAATGTGCAAAAGCTTACCCTTAATTCCGAACTGTTTTCTTTATCCTCCAGCACCACACACCACTAGTCACTTCACCACCGACTGCAGCACGACTGAAGAAAAATTTCTTCCCACGCCCCTTTTTATACCCACAGAAGAGAAAAGAGGTCAGTTGTTCCGAAACACGATTTTCTGTTCATGGGGAATTTACTCCTCCGCCTCATTATTATAATTGGTTTACCTCTTAATAATTTTTACTCCGCATAAAATAAATGAGGAGTGAAATTTATTATTTTTAATTAGTTTCCCTCAAATATGACGGAAACTACTTAAAAATAATTTGGATTTTATGCGGAGTAAAAATTATTAAGAGGTAAACCAATTATAATAATGAGGCGGAGGAGTAAATTCCCCATGAACAGAAAATCGTGTTTCGGAACAACTGACCTATTTTATCTTCTGTGGGTATAAAAAGGGGCGTGGGAAGAAATTTTTCTTCAGTCGTGCTGCAATCGGTGGTGAAGTGACTAGTGGTGTGTGGTGCTGGAGGATAAAGAAAACAGTTCGGAATTAAGGGTAAGTTTTTGCACATTTCTAGACTTAGCAAAAATTTTAATAAGGTACCAGAAAATAGTCGCGGTACTAAAATTTGATTTTATTTCCACAGAATGTTGCGGATGCGGATTTTTGGTTAAAGATTTTTTTACTCAGTGGGTAAAAAAGGGTGATATGAAGTCTTTAGTTCTACGGCAGTTCGGACTTATCGGGTGAGTTTTTGCATATAATTTACACATTTTGCAGTAACAAGGGGTACTAGGGGGTTGAAACCTGCATATATGTTGGAACAGGGGTAACATATTTTCACACATTTTAAAAAAGTGTATGTGCCTTTAGTAAGTTATATCCATTTTTGTTTTATTGTATTTTGGGACTTGCATTGCATTTATAGATATACTCAAGAGTCGGAATAGGGTGGGATGGGAAGTGGGGTAGGGGGTTGAAACTTACATATGTGTTAGAGGACTGCGGTACACGACAGGGTAACTTGGGGGGATTTTTTCATTTATTTTTTTTTTCAAAAATGCTTCGTTTTCGAGATATTTGCAATTTTGTTTTGTTTTTCGGACTTAGAAAATTTTTTGTTAAAAACTACAGGTATATCTTTAACAATAATAATAGTATATAAAATCTACATGCATAAATTTTATTCGATAGAAATTAATTTTTGGTGATTTGGTACTTAAAATAACTGACTGTTTTTGTGTTGGTGACATAAAGGGCGCGCATGCAAGATGGACAGAAAATCGTGTTTCGGAACAGCTGTCCTATTTTCTATTCTGCGGTACTCTGAGGGTACAAAAGGGACTTGCAAGAAATTTTTCTTCAGTCGTGCTGCAGTCGGTGCGCGGTGGTGTTGGTCTTTACACATTTTTAGACAGCAAAAATGTTAAACTTATATAAGGTACCAAAAAATAGCCGCGGTACTAAAAATTCTATTCATGGGGTTTTCGGTAAAAGATCTTTTATTCGGTGGGTAAAAGGGTCATGTGATCGAAAGTCTATAGTCATAAGGCAGTTCGAACTTATCGGTGTGAATTTTTGGATATGATTTATACATTTGCAGTAAGAAGGGGTAGTTCTACGGGGTTGAAACCTGCATATGGGTTAGAAGTCGTTTTTAAGTTGTATCCATTTTTGTTTTATTGTATTTTGCGACTTACAAAATTTTTTATGCATTTATGGGTGTACTGAGGGTCGGAATAGGGTGGGATGGGGAGTGAACTAGGGGGTTAAAACTTACATATGTGTTAGAGGACTGCGGTACACGACCGGGGGACATGGGGGGATTTTTTCGTTTATTTTTTTCAAAAATGATTCGTTTTTGAGATATTTGCAATTTTGTTTTGCTTTTCGGACTTGGAAATTTTTGTTAAAACTACAGGTATATCTTTAGTAATAGTTACATAAGTGTATAAAATTTACATGCGTACATTTTTATTCAATAGCAATTAATTTTAGATCATTTGGTACTTAAAATAACTAACTTTTTTGTGTTGGTGATATAAATAAAATCGTGTTTCGGAACAGCTGTCCTATTTTCTATTCTGCGGTACTCCGAGGGTACAAAATGGGACGTGCAAGAATTTTTTTACTCGTGCTGCAGTCGGTGGTGAAGTGGTGTTGGAGGATAAAGAAAACAGTTTGGAATTAAGGGTGTAGGTTTTTACACATTTCTAGACATCAAAAATGTTAAACTTATATAAGGTACCGAAAAATAGCCGCGGTACTAGAAATTGATTTTATTTTATTTCTACATATATTTTTTTTAATATTGCGATATCAATGATGCGCATGCGCTATTCATGGGAGGTTTTCGGTAAAAGATCTTCTATTCAGTGGGTAAAAGGGTCATGTGATCGAAAGGCTATAGTTGTAAGACAGTTCGGACTTATCGGGGTGAATGTTTGGATATGATTTATACATTTGCGGTAAGAAGGGGTAGTTCTACGCGGTTGAACCCTGCATATGGGTTAGGAGCCGTTTTTAAGTTGTATCCATTTTTGTTTTATTGTGTTTTGGGACTTTTTAGGTATACTCGAGGGTCGGAATAGGGTGGGATGGGGAGCGGGATACGGGGTTAAAACTTACATATGTGTTACAGGACTGCGGTACGAGAATGCTTCCTTTTTGAGATATCTGCGGTTTTATTGTTGTTTTTCGAACTTCGAAAACTTTTGTTAAAGCTACAGGTATATCTTAAATAATACGTCCATAAGTATATAAAATCTATATGCATACATTTTTATTCAATAGAAATTAATTTTTGATCATTTGGTCATAGTATAACTAAACTAGTAGTGCCACTCTTCCAAATATTTTCAGCATGCCGACAAAATTCGGCAGATTGTTGGCGGGATGTAGAGCGTTTCAGTTGAGATCCGTCGTTCAGGCTGTGAGGTTCGAGTATTGCGTCCGAGAACAGAATCGGATTGGCGAAAATGAGTGCATTACTCTGTGCTGCTGTTGGTTGTCTCAACACGTCGAAAAATTGTTCTTTAAGTTTTTTTAAATTTCCGTCGGATGCAAATCGGTAAGTGGATAATAATAATCATAATAAATATTGACTTATTCTTGTTTATTTTAGAAGTTGAGATATTGTTGCAACACTGACATTTTTAAAGTAGGCCTATTTGTGTTGTAATATTTTTTGAAACCCTTAAATTACATTGAATAAATTACGGTGTACTGACATATTTTCCAGAACATTTTCTTCTTATTAGAAATATTGGGTGTCTGTTTTAAGTGATGAAATTAATGCTATTTCCGAAAAGGTATGAGTAGAAAGTTGATTAAATTTGGGACAAAAAATGAATTTTATCGTTTAGGGCAATGCTGTTTTTAAATCCCAAAAATTCCAATTATTTACGGAGATAAGTATACGCTAAAAACCGAATGTTACGGAAATCGGTTTTATTAATTCTATATATAGACCACAAATTTGTTATGATAATCTCCCCCTATTGAATAGTATTATCACTTATAATATCCCTAGAGCTTAAATTATTACCGGAATTTTTTTCGAGGTCACGGATATTTTGAAAATTATTCCGAGCCGAAGGCGAGGGATAATTTTCTTAAAATATTCGTTACCGACGAAAAATTTCCTGTTACTAATTTAAGCTCGAGGGATATTCGGTAAGAAAATTTCGCGCCGAAGTTATATGAAATGGTGTAAATAAAACTGAATAAATTTTTTAAACATCGCTTCTAATAAGTTTCTGAAAAATGTATTTCTACCAACTTTAGTCAAATAAAGTGATGTCAAAATCTTGAATTGGACTGTTACATTACTCTGTTTAACTAATTTATGTAACTAATTCTGGTAATTTTTATTTTGTTTAACGTTATATGTCTGTCTTTTAATTTCATTAACATAACTTCAAATTAGTGCTGCAAAATACATTTTTACATGTACCAGATTTAGTGCCAGTACTTTCGGCCCTGATTAAGTCATTTAATAGCCGATTAATTTAATCAGTGTTTTGACAGTGACAATTTCAATGTCAAGTAATATGATTTGACACATCCAAAACCCTGATTATTTTAATCACCTATCAAATCCGTTAATCGGGACCGAAAGTACCGGCCCTTAGTAAAGTAGAATTATTTGAAAATATTAAAATGGTATATTTCTAAACTATATTTTACTAATTTGTCCAACTAAAGCCGGTAATGACCTTGCTACGAATTAATCTAAAAACAAGTTAATATGATGAGATATGTATGTGGCTACCTTATTAAAAAATGTCTGGCCAAACATTCGTGTGAAATATGTAAAAATTTTGCTAATGCATGTAATGATCTGGATGAAACTTCTATTTTTACATATGAGAAAGTATTTAAAAACTCACAGGATAATCTTTTTGGTGATTTGTATATGAGTCATAGCAGTTTCATGAAGTTTATTACAGGGATGGAAATAATTTTTCAGAAACAATTTGAAGGTATTTGCATGAAAAATCATATTGCAAAAAATTTTGTTACCAGTTTTAAAAGTATTAGTTTTTTACATCCATGTGAGAACTTTCCGTATGCTTATATTTACCATTTGTATGCTAGATTAACAATATATTATAGTATAAAATATGCCAACAGAAATTTCAAAATACCCAATAGGGACAGGAAACTTATTGTTTGGAGACACATGTAGGAGTGCTTTTGCCTTTTGTAGATTGTATGTAATATCCTGTAACGTTTGAAACATACTTTTCGAATTAAAAAAAAATGAATTTGAAATTTTACGTGTATTTTTAGTTAGTCTTTTATATGAATCGATTATATCCAAAATCACTCCGGTTAATCGTAAGCTAATAAAAATACTGAGATATTCTGTGATAAAATTTGGTTTATACACGTTGTCAGAAACTAGACACATATTTAGCTAAACAAAAATATTTTTGTCGTATTTGTTCTCATCTTGCAGATGCAGAAGTAATAATAATTTGCTGACATGAATGGTTTTAACAATATTCCGTTTTTACATAGTTTTTCACCCGATGGTCAAACGACATACTTTATTTTATTGTGTACCCACATTTTCCTAAATACATCTCTGGCAACTGCCCGATTATCCTTTGCCCGCCGCGGCTATCGGAAACTTTCGCAAAAATTCGGCTAGATCCGCTCGCACCAGTGATCGCGCGGCGCGAAAACGATGTGGCTGAAGGAGATCAAAGGCTTCGCTGCGGAGTGGAGCTACTAGTTTAGTTATACTATGATTTGGTACTTAAAATAGCTAACTGTTTTTGAATTGGCGATATAAAGAGCGCGCATGCGCATGGTGTTATGATGATATAAAAAGGAGTTTTTTAGTAGGTGATAAATATTGCATCATGAATGTTGCTTAAAAATAAAAGAGTCTGAACTTATTACGATGCTTTTTTTTGTCATAATAATAATAATAATGCTTTGTTGGTATGAAAACGACAGAGCGGAATAGGGGTAAAACTTTTATATATGTTAGGGGACTGTTTGTACTGACAAGATAAAGAGCGCGCATGCGCATGGTATTTATTTTCCTTTTTTTTAAATATGTCATATTGTGCATGTGCATGCAAGACAGAAAATAAATTGCAATATTCTTTATCGGTTATATTTTAATTAACCGGTGTTGGCTCCTACAGGTATAAAGGGATGGTTGACTTTTTTCCGCATGGAAACACGACAGGTACCCTTACTAGGGGAGATGTACTTACTCTGGTGTCCGGTAATCCCTCTCTGTAAAGGAGGTTGGCATCTTATAAGAGCTAAGTATATACAGTGTTTTTCATGTCTTAAAGACTGATCAGGGATATTGTTGCCTGCTGGCTATCAAAGAACTGTCGTTCGGTCACCTGGTAGGGGTTTAAAACTTACATGTGAGCTGCAAGACGTTGCAAGGCGATATGGGGCTAAACATAGGGTTATTAACATATAGCGTTTTCCGTATGTTAGGCAGATTAGAGAAAATTCTTGTCTCCTATTTGTAAAAGAATCAACGAACTCAAAGTTTGACTTGTTTTATTTTTACTGTCACCCAAGCAAACGGAGGTTCTAAATATAGGAGTATTACGGGCTAAAGCTCATTCTTACTTCGTACGTCCAAGATTAAGGACGTGTGAGCTCCAGCTTATTAATCTCCTGTATAATAAATTACTATTACTAAATATCAGAAGTTTAGTATACAAACCTGCGCTTGAAGGAAACAAGAAAGAAATTAGGGATGGTCAAAAGCAATGCGCTCAGACTTCAAAATTAATAAATACCGCATTGAAAAACGTTTCAGCGGTAGGAGAGAAGAACAACCTATTAGCATGTTTAGGTCAAATTAAAAGCTTTGGGAAAATGTTCAAAGCTATGGAAGTTACTGGGTTTGGATATGCGCCGAGAAAAGAGACTGCTACGCATCGTCTAAAATGGGAAGATCTTCAATCTGCTTTTCAGTCTCGAGTTAGGACTGGAGTTATCATAAATTTGAAGCATACGGATGTTAAATCCTTCTTGGAAGACTGTGCAGCAATGTTTAAACGAAGAATCCAGAACGCGCTAAAAAAAGATGAAGTCCTCAAGGTCAACACCGCATTGTCTGGAGAATTTAAAATTAGTAAAACGGATAAATGTTTAACTTAAATTAAGTACATAAATACTTCAAATACCCCTATTTATCGTGATACAGATTTAGATCAATGGTTTAACCATAAAGTTATTCAACCGATTTTAACAGAATTAGATACTTTCGCTGAAAAAGATTCAGGCTTTGCATTCAGTAGAGTGGTCAACCTAATGGTTGGAATAAATAAATATAACCCCCTGCGTGCTGGAAGTTACATCGAGCTTCCAAAACCAATAGCTAAAAATCAGGCATGTATCAACGTGCAAAATACCGATAATATGTGTTTTGCATGGGCGGTTGTATCTGCCTTGCATCCTGCTAGCTGGGGCCATCATCCAGAGAGGACTTCATCAAACCCTGATCCTAAGAAAGTTCTTAATTTGAAGGGTATTCAGTTTCCGGTGACTAACCGTCAAATTTCTCGTTTTGAAATGCAAAACAATCTCTCTGTAAACGTTTATCGGTTGAAAAAATTTAAAGATACTTTTCGAATTCTTCCACATTACATTACTAAAGTGAAAAAGAGACCCATGTAAATTTATTACTTTTGCAAGATAATTACATTTCGGAGGATCATTTAGATCATCTAGGTTCAGTTGGATACCATTTTGTGTAGATAAAAAATTTATCGCGACTACTTTCATCCCAGCTGAGTAAGAAAGATGGTAAAAAGTTTTTTTGTGATCGGTGCCTTCACTATTTTCTAAATAAAGATAAGCTAGAAAGACACATAAAAGATTGTATAAAAATAGACAATTTAGCGGTTCCCCTATTACCTAAAGACTGAAACAAAATAATGGAATTTAATAAGTTTAATCATAAACAAAAGGCCTCATTTATAATTTATGCTGACACTGAATGTTTATTGGTTCCTGTGAAAGATAATCCTTTGAAAAATACTCAAAATACTCAACATGTTCCATATAGCATTGGATATTATGTCAAATGTTCCTATGATGATACCCTTTCATTCTATCTATCATACACTGGACTAGACTGTATGGAATGGTTTGTGAAAGAACTTCAAAATTTTGCTGAGGATCTCGAAACTGTTTTTCTTTGCCCTTTACCTATGGAAGAATTAACCGATGAGCAAACCAAAACATTCTATAAAGCAAGAGACTGTCATATTTGCATTTTTAGCTGATGAGAAAAGGGTTCGTGATCCACCTTCAGAGGAGCAGTTCACGAAAGCTGTAATCTAAATTATCAAGATTTCCACATTATCCCTGTTGTGTTCCACAACCTCAGCTGTTATGATGGTCACATGATTATAAAGGCTTTGGCGGATGTAGAAGGACAAATAGATGTTTTACCTGTTAACAAGGAGAAATACATCTCTTTTACTAAATATATCAAGGAAAATGTCATTCAATTTCGTTTCATTGATAGCTTTAGATTTCTTCCGGAGGGATTGGATAAATTGGCATCAAATTTAGATAGCTATACTATTTTGAAATCTAGTTTTGATAATTTATGTGATATAACATTTCAAGTATTAACGCGTAAAGGTGTTTTCCCGTACGATTACGTGGACAATTGGGATAGATTAGAAGAAACACAACTACCACCTAAATAGGCTGTTTACAATAGCCCTAAGGATTGTCATATAAGTGCTGAAGATTACACATATGCTCAAAAAGTATGGAATAGCTTTAACTGAAAGACTTTGCAAGAATATTCCGATTTATATCTTAAAACGGATATTTTATTATTAGCCGACGTAATTAAACAATTTAGATTAACATCTCACAAGACTTATGGCCTTGACCCTGTCTGGTCGTATACCCTTCCAGGTTATGCCTGGTTATGTTTAATGTACAAAATGTATAAGGAGAACCAAGTTAAGCTTGAGTTACTTACTGATTATGAGATGTTAACATTTATTGAAAGGGGTATAAGAGGCGGTTTAAGTCAGTGCTCTAAGCGATACAGTGAAGCAAATAATAAGTTTATGCCGTCATATGATCCAAATAAACTGGACTCGTATTTAATGTACTTTGATATTAATAACCAATATGGGTGGGCCATGTCTCATGGTGGTTTTCATTGGCTTTCAAAAGATTAAATTTTGCAGCTAAATATTCATGACGTTCTTGACAATTCTGATAAGGGATATATTTTAGAAGTGGATCTTGAAATACCTGAAGAATTGCATAATAAGTTTTTGGAGTTACCCCCTTGTCCAGAGCATCGTAAGCCGAAAGGATCAAATAATATAAAACTGATGTCAACTCTCTATAATAAAATGGAATATATTTTTCATTGCAGAAATTTAAAACAAGCCATAAAACTTGGTGTCAAACTAACTAAGATCCACAGAGTGCTATCGTTTAGGCAATCTGCCTGGCTTAAATCATATATCGATTTAAACACTCGTTTACGTCAGGCTGCAAAAATTGATTTTGAAAAAAATCTTTATAAACTTATGAACAATGCAGTGTTCGGCAAAACTATGGAAAATGTTAGAAAACATAGTAAGGTTAAATTAGTGAGTAAATGGGAAGGGCGTTATGGCGCCGAAGCTCTAATTTCCCGTCCTGAGTTTAAATCTTCGACTGTTATCAACGAGGGACTCGTAATAATAGAAATTAACAAGTCTGAAGTATACTTTAACAAGCCTATATACGTGGGGATGTGTATTTTGGATTTAGCCAAGAGAACTATATATGATTTTCATTATGGTTACATGAATGAAAAATTTGATAATAGTTGTAGAGTCTTATATACAGATACAGATAGCCTTATTTATGAAATTAAGCATAAAGACATTTATGATGTAATTGGAAAGGATTGTTACCAGTATTTTGATACCAGCGACTACCCACAAAATAATATTTATGATATACCTAGAGTTAATGAAAAGGTTCTGGGGATGATGAAAGATGAAAATAATGGCTGAATTATGACTCATTTTATAGGTCTTCAGTCAAAGATGTATGCAACCATAGTGCTTCAGACTCCTGAGGAGATTAAAAGTAAAAGAATAGAATTAGAAAAAGCTGAAAAAGAACAAGATGAAATTGAAATGGTACTATCCAACTTTGGCGTCACAAAAAAGATTAGAGGAATTAAAGAGTCAGTTATAAAAAATACAATTACTTTTGATGATTACCTTAGGTGTCTGGAGACATTTACAGAAAAGCCTATATCCCAAAAACTAATTCAGTCAAAATAACACGAGCTCCATACAATTCGACAAATCAAGATTGGTTTAAGTCCGTACGATGATAAGAGGAGAATATCTAAAATTTCTTATGATACTTTGCCTTGGGGACATCACAGCATTATGGAAGAATAAAATCAAGAAAATTCGCATTTTCACCTGTCAGCATAAGAATCTACAAATTTATAAACTATGTGTAAAGCTATGTTATTTGTTGTGTACTTAAATATGGTTTTAAAATAAAGATGTTCTCTCTTAACTATCTACTTTTTTTTAATTTTAAAAATAATTTTAAGAAATCAATACTAAGCTTATGGTTTGATAACCGATTGATCAACGACGTAGAGGCCGTTTCGATGCCCAGCGTCAGTGACCGGTTGTCCAATGAAACAGAGGGTTTCGCGACGCCCGGCGTCGGTGACCTTGAAATGCAGATCGAACCTTAAATCTTCCCATAAGAAAATACATGTAAAAGTGGGCCAATTTGGCCCCGAACTGTCCTATATTATCTACTCCCATTAAATTTAATTCCCCACGAAGATATTGGTTGTTAGCTGTAGATATGACAATAGGATTAACATTAACTATTGGTGGAGAGGTTTGAGTAAGATTAATTAAATTAGAATTTGATGAGGGCGATTCCTCTGAAACTTTTTCATCTAAATCTGACTCTACTTTAAGACACGTTGCATAAGATTCGATGCGAAATTTAATTACATCGTCATTATCGGCCTCCGGAATTTTAATTCTTTTTATTCGGCCGCATAAATGAGCTAGTCTTGACTTAACGCGAAGGTAACTACTATCCGTAGCATTTCCTTCAAAATCTGAAATAACATTTTCGATAGAGGCAATACTTTTGTTTATTTCGGCTTGTTCGGTTCTAAAATCGGGTATATACGTTTCGATACAAATCTGACTTACGGGTATATGAATTTCTTTTTTCAAAAGTCTAGACAAAATTTTTCTTTTTTCAACCACGTTGCGGTCAGTATAAACAATCCTAATATTTAGTTCATAATCCCGTTCATAATCTAATAGGTGATTAATTTGAAATTTGTCAACAGTGGGGGCCATGTTTAAAAAAAAATCACCAAATATTCCAAAAAAAGTTCTTAAAAATTCTAAAATAATGTTATAAATTGAATGTTCCAAGTATTTGTTATAAAAAAACTATAAAAACAAATTTTAAAATATTTAGACAACCGGTATATAATTTTTTTAAAGCCACCCTGTATAATTGCTTAGGTAAAAATCACTTTTGAGACAACCTGTACGTAAATTAAAAATTAGTTAGGCAAAAATAAGTTTTGAGGTAACAAATGAAAACTTGAAATAGACTAACTTTCTTTAACACTTTTTAATTATAATAATTTTTAAATAATAGTTTTAATTTCTAAATATTGTTTTATTTTATTCAAAAAATATGCATTCAGTAAATAATATAAAATATTATTTTACTAGACGATCCTCAACACGTATACATATTTCAACAAAGTCTTTATATGCTTTTTATCGGTAAAGGAATGCTAAAAAAATGATCTAGTCAAACAACTGAACGCCACGCCGCGCCGCGCCGCGCCGCGGCGTTCGAAATTATTAATTCAGCAAATATTTAATTTTGTTTGGAAATTAGGGAAAATAAAATTTTAAAATAATTTGTAGGGAATCAAAATTATTATTTTAATTAAAAAATAATTGGCAAAAATATTTAAATATCTATAATTTACGAATGATACACACCATTGTACATCTGTCTGTGTGTAGGTATGAGGATTTTTATTCGACAGAAAAAAAACAGAAATAGGAACAGAAAAAATACGTATTGCAAATAGTCAGTTTTTAGGGAAAATATACAAATTTCTGAATGAACAAACCTGAAAGAAAATTTGAAACTTAAGAAAAAATGTTATGGGGTTTTGAAACTTATCTCAATAGAAAAAATACAAAATAAGTCAAAGCGTAAGCACTCAAGCTCCACACTTATGGGAGCTATTTTATGTGAGCGTACTTTTAGGGGAAATGTAGTTTTCCTTAAAAGGGCCCTGACGTGCGTACGGCAGCTCTTGGTCGGCAGAACGGATGGTCGTTGGCTAGGAATAGTCAGGCTTTTTAAGGGCGTTCCTTAGTTTTTTAATGTATTCGTTTTTCAGAGCTTCTCAACTGACAAACTATGCTCCTTGAATTTAAGGTTGTAACATTTTTATTTTACGCATATTTCCCAATAAGGAAAAATGCTATTACGGTTATTATTTATGTAAACCTTTTCATTTAAGTCGTTTATAACTTTCTTATTCTGACTTTATAACAAATTAAATAACTTTCTACTTTCTAAAGAATTGCACCATGGTATAACACGATCTTTGGCTTCATTATCAGGAGGTAGTTTAGAGAGTTCGCTATTCCGTTATTTCGTCAATTCGCCATTCCGCTGACAATGTTTTTAGATGAATGAACCCTACTATTCTGACATGACATTTCTTGGTTGTCCGCTAGTGAGGTTAGTCACAATTTCGGTTTTTTGTTTATAACAAAGTACACGTTTTTTTAACAGAGTCTATAAATATAGAGAAGAACAAAGAAAATGCGTCTTTCGTCGCTTCGAATCTGCGAAGAAGCAGATAGACGAGACCTTTTTTAGAGAGGCTTTCTTTAGTACTGTTTTCGAAAGATTCAGAGTTAAAGTACTGTATGATTTTATTCGTTCCCTGACTGGAAAGCTTTTTATAGAGAAAGAAACGTTGCAGTATGCCATTGGCAATGTTTTTTTTGCTCTGAAGTTATTAATTATGGTTAGAAAAGTATTTTCTTGGCTTTTAATGGCAGTTTAGACGTCCAATATGGATTTAGGTTTTTTATGGTTCCCTGATAACTAGAGGTAAGTGTTCTTTATCCAAGCCCTCCGTACCATAGCTTTTGTCGTGTGACATTATAGGGTATAAATTCATTTTAGGGTTCTCCTTCGGGATAACACCTCCTGTGGGATTCATCACCTGTGGGATTCATCACCTGTGGGATTCATCACCTGTGGGATTAACCCCTTTTAATCCACCATTAGGATTCACCCTTGGGATAAATCACCCCCCTTTGAACCCACTGTTAGGATTCACATTCGGGATAATACACCGTTAGGATCCACCTTTGGAAATCAACCCCTTTAAGACCATTTTAAGACCACCCTTTAGATTCACCAAGTACTACAGGTAGTGTGAAATCTTGAAGAGGCAGCATGTTGGTGCTTTGATGTCAGTTAGATCGAGAAGAACAACAGTTAAGGCCAGTTTGTTCCATTTTTATTTATAATTATTTAAACATCATTTCACAATTTTATCTGGTAATCTTAACAAAATTTCTTTCATTAATTATGTAATGGCAAATTGGTTGCGATCATAATTTACTATTTTAGCTAAAATAATGTGCGCCCTATTCGAATTCATGAATATCGACTAGCGGTTAGTATTTATTATACTTAAAGTTTCTATCAATTGTACGAACCAATTCAGTTGAAACATTTTAAGCAACATCTTAATGTGTATATATGTAGAAATGTAAACAATGTACAAAATTTGTAAAAAGTGGGTCTAGTTATAATAATGTAATCAAAGTTTATTTGTGTGGGACCCAGATCTTTTTGTTTGCGATATTCAGGTGCGTTAGTGGTGATTTCATGTGATTCAAAATCGGTGTACGTATTATTGTTTTACTGGCTGCCTACAGTAGCAGCTTTACTCTAGTAAGATCCGTTCTTGTATTTCAGTGACTTCCCATAGATGGCGCTCACGTGTATTGTGTACCGTCTTTATCCAAGGCGAACGACCTAATGCTATGTGTGGAAAGTGCCAAAGGGTTAAGTCAGTCCGATGATCCCTAACAAGGGTGAAACCTAACTGTCTACCGGCCCGGGGTTATCCATTAGGTCTTGGACTCCCCGTACTTTAATGCAAGAACGTAACTTACTGGTTTTGTCCGATTTAGAGTTGATACAAAACAGTATTTTCCGGTAACAGGTACGTTACGTTCCAGTTCCAAGTTAATATCTGTAGTACAGTAAAAAGTACAATTCAAAATACATTTCAAAAAATCATGAATTTAATTACATCAGAAAATATATATCATGCAACTAACGTAATTATTAGGTAATAAAATAAATTATTTATTGCTCTTAAATAATCAAACTAATTTATTTCATGCTCTTTTCCGGCTATATACAGGGTTTGTCGAGAGGAACGCACCAAATTTTAGAAGTATATTTTACACGTAAATATAAGTCAACTAAACCCAAAAGTTGTACTCCGATTTTCATTTGGGGTCCGGAACGCTTTCCGGACACCCGAATTATGAATTTTTTCACGTCATCAAAAAATAAGTATTTCCAATAGCATTTTTTACAAAAAAATTTGCGGAATATTCAGTACTTTTCTTAAAAAAAATATTGAAATTTGAAAAATTGCATAATAAAATGTCTGTTGTATGCGGTGTTACCAAAATTTTATACCAACACGAATCGCGCAGTCGCAGTAAAAAACTTAAAAAAGATACTGATGAAACCTAAAACTGTGCAAACCTGTCCGAGAACGTATTTCACAACTCCATGGCCACAAGAAGAAATTATATTATTTCTAACAACAGCTTTAATGCCAAAATTTCACAAAAACGAATTAAAACACCAAAAAAATAATAAATGTGGCAACACTGTGTTCCCATAATCCAAAACGTCATCCAAAATTGATATTTACCTTCGCAAATATGTTTCAAAACCATAAAATGGTTCTTAAAAATCATGTTTTTTTTACTAGTAAAGTAATTTCTGAGTTAAAATATTGTGTTTTCCACATTAAACGTAAGTAATATCAATATCAATAAAAAAATGTGTTAAAATTCCAAAATTAAAGGTGTCCGGATAGTGCTATGAAACCTTCATTGGTTTTCAAATCACAACGTTTTGAAAAAACACCTTACCTAATTTTTTTAAATTAAAATTTGTTTAGTAAAAATGTCCAAAGACCCCCTTTCCAAGTACAACGGCATGATTATCATCTATACACCGACAAAAAAAAACAAAAAATTAAAATAAAGCATCGGTATCATATTATTTTAAAACTTTGTAATTGGAAAACAAAATCTGATTAAAACTTTTGAGATTTTTCGACTTGTATTTGCGTGTAGAGTACACTCCTAGAATTTGGTGCGTTCCTCCCAACTCACCCTGTATAATATAAATAATAAAAAAATTTAATCTGTACTTGATATATCTTGTGTGCAGGAACGCGCTTTCGGGGAAAATATCGGAATTAACAGCTGAACGGCGCGGCGCCGGCGTGACACAGAAATACGTATCCATAATCGTAAATCGTACCTATTACTTCGTATCAAATATCAAAATACTGAAAATACTCCAAACAGCGCGGCAGATATCGGGACCGGCGGCGCCAAAGCGTATTTTACGTAAATAATACTTAACACGTATTTCCTCTGCTGAACGGCCGACGCGTGACTCCGACCCGACCCGATACTCCATCGAGGCCAAATATCGCGTTCGCGTACATGAGTATTTAAATACGCATCTATTATTTTTGGTACCTACATGAGTAGTTAAATACCCATCTAGTATTTTTGGTAAAATCGATACCTGTTACCTGTACCTACCCGTTATGCGGTCATACCTGTTACAAAATACGTGTTCCTAGTATTTTGTATCAACTCTAGTCCGATTAGCCACGATTTTCCTTTCTCATATTATTTCGGACGTTAAACCCCTTTTTCTTGTACTATTGGTTTTTTAGACGGAATTGCACGGCTCTCGATGGGACTGAGTGTGCGACTCCTAGTGTAAACCGCAAAACTGTGGAGAGCTGGAGTGATGCTCAAAATCGGTACCGGGTACCGGGAGTCATGTTTCTGTACGTATTATTGTTTTACTGGCTGCCTACAGTAGCAGCTTTAAGGTGCGATTTCCTCGGGGCGACCATGATAGGCGTTTGTCGCTCGGCGATGATCGTGAACCACTGGTCAATGGCAAATCAATGTAACCGTCTCCCTCCAGGGGGCTATGTTGAGCGACTTTGCCATTAGCAGTGGTTCGCGATCATCGCCAAGCGACGAACGCCTCTCATGGTCGCCCCGAGGAAACCGTACCTTTACTCTAGTAAGATCCGTTCTTGTATTTCAGTGACTTCCCATAGATGGCGCTCATTTGTATTGTGTACCGTCTTTATCCAAGGCGAACGACACAACAGGCGCGGCCCGTCAAGGTGGGTCAAAATTTTGTGGGCAACTAGTGATATCAACGCAACAAGCAAAATACACTTTTTTAATTAAGAATGGTTTTTTAATAATGCGCCAAGAAATTATTTACCTACAAATAAACACTGCAAAAATCATAAAATAGGTACTGCAGAATACTGAACATTACTACTCTTGATGTTTATGACTTTGAGTATCACTTTTCTGTTTATGGCTTTTTTCTATGTGTTTTAATACTCTAAATTAGTAGATTTTAGCGGCTTTAGTAGTGATAAGTTTAGCTTCTCTTCAATAGATGTCGCGCCTTGTACTAAAAGCCCAGAATATAAACAGAAAAAAATTCTGAACTAAAAGTATGATTATTCGTAAATAAAATTAGGAACGCTGCCGAAACTCCGTTTTCTTTAATAAATACAATGCTGGCGACTAGACATAGTAATACGATATTTGTCTACGCACGTACAGGCTGTAAGCTGTAGTAAAAATGAGATTGCCAACAATTTTAAAAATATTTTATCGAGGAAGAACTTGTTGCCAATACACCTTTTAGAGCCGATCTAATTTTTTAAATAACAAAAAATTTAAAAAAAAGTTCTTGCCCCAACACAGATTCGAACCCGCGAGCGTGGGATTATCTCGCTGCGATTATATCCCTTGGACTACGCTGGTTATGTAAGAAAATCGGTCCGATACCGTTAAATTTGATGCCTAGCGCTGGCCTGACAGAAATCGTATTTATAATTTTTTATGTTTAACCACTAATTAATATTATTAATACGATGCAAATACAATGCGCATATTAGGTACCTAAGTAGTTTTTCTTTTTCCGAACCAAATGTTTTGAAATAATATATTTTAGGGGGCGGTTTGAGAGTATTTCCATAGTGGGAGTGGCCAGATATTATTGGTGGGCCGTCGACCAATTGTGTCTCTTTTTTTTATCTAAGACATCCCACGTAGACTTCAAGCCTAAGTACTAACGTACCGTGGGTGTCTAAAGAGAAGGAAAATGTAGTCTATTGACACGGGATTTGAAGGATTGGAGGTTGGGACGGGAAGGGAAAACATCTGCAGGCAATTTGTTCCATAATCTGGAGACCCTAGGTATGAATGAGCGAGAGAAGTGGTCTGTTCTAGGCTTTTGTAGCTGGACAGTAAAGGTATGCATACGTAACGCGCCTCTTGTTGTTCTGTTAGGGACATTCAAGGGGGGAATAATACCGGCTAGTTCTTCAGAGCAAAATCCGTGGAAGTAGCGGTAGAAAAGGGATAAATCCCCTACAGCGCGGCGATGAGCGAGAGAATGGAGTTTTCTCGTGAGAGCTGGGTCATTGATAAGTCGAATGGCTCTCTTTTGGATAGAATCAAGGATCTTAAGTGTCGAAGCGGATGCCGCTCCCCAGATGTGGGAGCAGTACTCTAGATTAGGTCTTATTTGGGAAACATAGAGAGTGTATAAGTTGGAAGGAGAGAAGTATTTTCTGGCTCGAAAGAGAAAACCAAGCTTTTTAGCTTCCGATGCGGCTACTGAAGTGATGTGTTTGTGCCAGCTGAGATCATGTTCGAAAGCGACGCCAACGAGATCGAATGTTTCGTTGTTTTGTAGGGCTTGGCCATTCATGTGGATGGGGTAAGCGTTGCCAGATTTTTTGCGTGAGAGGGAGCAAGACGGTTTTGGAGGCGTTGAACTGAACAAGGTTCTTGGCACCCCAGTCTAAGATGAATTGAAGATCTTGGGAAAGGGATAAGTACATAGATCTGCGTTCATCGTCCAACTCCCGACTCGAAACTTGCCTGGAAAAATGAATATTAGAGTGAAGAGTACTATCGTCAGCATAACTGTGGATGGGATTAGTAGTTGAAGAGAGCAGGTCATTAATGTGAAGAAGAAACAGGGTTGGTGTCAGGACTGAACCTTGGGGGCCACCAGCATTGATAGGATGGAAGTTAGATGAGTAACCGTCAACCACAACAGATATGCGCCGATTTGAGAGGAAGCTGCCGATCCAGGTACATAGTGTGGTAGGAAGACCGTAAGAAGGTAGTTTGTTGAGGAGTGCGGCATGCCATACTTGGTCAAAGGCCTTGGAAACATCGAGAGCAACAATCTGAGATTCGCCATGACATTCAAGAGACTTGTTCCAGTTATGTGTGACAAAGCTAAGGAGGTCAGCTGTGGATCTTTGGTGACGAAATCCGTACTCTCTGTCATGAATGATTTTGTGTTTTTTTTACATAGTTTAGAATTTGCAAGTTGATCACTTTCTCCATAACTTTGCTGATAACGGAGAGAAGAGAGATAGGTCTATAATTGGATGGAAGGGCCTTGGAACCTTTCTTCGGGACAGGCTGCACACGAGCAGCCTTCCAGCCATCTGGGAAGATACCCCTGTCATAAGAGATCTGGAAAAGACGAGTTAAGATGGGTGCAAGTTCTGGAGCGCAATTTTTTAGAACAATTGCTGGTATGCCATCCAGACCAGAGGACTTTTTGGTGTCAAGGGATAGAAGAATTTTTTCAACTTGTTTGACCTTAAGTATTATATCGGGCATTTTGTGGGGTACAGACGTAGCGGTTGGAAGAGCGAAATTGGGGAGAGGGATCAGGGTGGAATTGGCAGCGAATTGTTTGGCGAATAGTTCTACTTTCCCTTTAGAGGTGGAGATAACTTCGTTGTCAGAGGTTAGGGGAGGAAAAGTGCTTCTACAGAAGTTCTGACTAATGTTTTTGGCAAGTGACCAGAAAGATTTTCCGCCGTTGGGACAGGAAAGCACTTTATCTTTTATGCGGTTGTTAAAAGCAATTTTGGACTCTAAGATAGTTTGGTTGTATTGATTTCTGGCCTCGGTGAAAATTTGACGATTTTCGGGTGTAGGATTTTGAAGGTACCTTTTGTGAGCTTGGGATTTTTTGAGCCTGGCTTTGTCACAGTCCTTGGAGAACCAAGGCTTTTGATGGTGGAGTTTAGGTTTCTTGCGGGTATGTGGAATTAAACCTTCAATACCTGCTTGAATAATGTCTGTGATATGAGAGCAAATTTCGGAGGGATCGGGAGTGGAAAAACAGACAGGGTTCCAAGGGAAAGCAAAGAAGAAGTTTCGAAGACCTTCCCAGTCGGCAGAATTGTAGTGCCAAATCGTGCGTTCTGGCATGATTTCAGCAAACTCGGGATGTATGGGGCGAGAGACGGTAATGAGGCCATGATCTGAACGACCAAGGGGAGCGCATACAGATGTTAAGTATGGCTCAGGATGGGTGGTAAGAAAAAGATCTAGTGGATTTGGATTATGGGTAGAAACGCGGGAAAAGTATGTTGGCTCTCTGATTAAATTGGTGAGCGAGTTGCTGATTGCGAAATTTTCTACTGCTCTGCCTTCTGGGTCAGATTTTGTGGATCCTAACCATTCCTTGCTATGGACGTTGAAGTCGCCTAGGACGATAACTTCAGCGGAGGGAAATTCGGAGATGAGATGGTCGATTTTTGCCGAGAGAAAGTCAAAGAACTCATTGTAGGATTTGTCTGATGGGGAGCGGCAGATGCAACAGATAAATTTAGTAGAAGATTTAAGGGCGAGTTTTAGCCAGAGAATATCGGGCCGGCCTGATTCCAGGTTCAGGAGTCTGGTGCAAGAAAGGCTGCTGCAAACGTAGGCACATAACCCACCATGAAGACGAAAAGATGACAGAAGTTCATAGCCCGGAAACAGGAGATGATTGGTTGAGGATTTGGAGCTGATTTGGGTTTCGGTCAGAAAAAGAATGTGGGGTTTGCATGATTGGAGATAGTGGTGGACAGAGTCCAAATTGGAATTAAGCCCACAGATGTTGGCAAAGGTGACTATGCTCTTGGAATTCTTCGATGGTGGCCCCCATGAGCACCCCTCGCCCGGAGATCCGAATGGAGGGGTAGTTTACCTCCGGAATTCTTTTACCCCTGGGAGCGCCATCATCATTTTCATATTTGATTTTTTATAAGAGGTGGATAGTTAGAAGAGAGAAAGAACACAAAAGAGAAGAGAAAGTATGTCAGTCTGAAGAAGAAAGGAAAAAACCGACTCACGCACCCAGGGCTGGAAACATCTGCTAAGATTTCACCAGCTCTTTAAGTGGTTGCGCGGGGTGATACCTCCTCGGTCGAGGAAAAGATCCTCTACCACCTACTAACTTTTTAACTTCCTAAAGCGCGTATGTCTGTTTCTCTCTTGCTTTTAATGAATTTATATCGTCCATATAAACCTATAAGATCAATTTACAATATGACCCAGCCCGGAACAAGCTTGGATATCCTTTGACGATGGCTTGACTTGATTCTTTCTTGGGGAGTTTTCGCATGGAACTTTGAAACAAAAGATTCTTTTTTGGTTTTAAAAAATTGATTATTAGGTAGATCACTGAAAATTTTGGGTGGGTCATTGACCAAATGACCTTATGGACGGGCCGCGCCTGCGACATAATATGCGAGGGTGCTATGTGTGGAAAGTGCCAACAGGTTAAGTCAGTCCGATGATCCCTAACAAGGGTGAAAGCTAACTGTCTACCGGCCCGGGGTTATCCATTAGGTCTTGGACTTCCCGTACTTTAATGCAAGAACGTAACTTACTGGTCTGGTTTTGTCCGATTAGCCACGATTTTCCTTTCTTATATATATATATATATATATATATATATATATATATATATATATATATATATATATATATATATATATATATATATATATATATATACAGGGTGTCCAAGGAGTATGTGGCAAAATTTAGGCAGTGTGTAGGTGAGGTGAAAATAACACCACAAGTTCCTATAAATTTTTTTCCTATGAGCCCTCCTTGTGGAGATACGGACCCCTAAAGGACGCCAATGGAATTTAATTTTTTCTAAATAACTTTTAAATCGCACGGTAGATTTCGATAATTTTTTAGTATGATATATTTTAAGATAGGCCCTTAAAAGTACTGCTGTAGAAAGCGTTGTAGCTTATTCAGAGTTTCAGAGACGGACTAGCTCAAACACACATAACCAAATTTTTTGACACCCTGTACAATATGGACACGAAAACCATTTTTTTAGATACTATGTACCTTTTACTAAAAATAAAGTACTCTTCGTTGAAACCGCTAAAATCAATGGTTTCCGAGAAAAATCATCTTAAACGCAGTAGTACCTTCGACGTGGTTAATTTCTAATACTGCAAAAAAATACTGAAAAAGTGCAGTAGACCTTTTTTTTCAAAATGTGTACAGCTTTTGCAATCTGTTAATTTGAAATTAAACAAATAATGCATCATAAAGATCGTTCACGTTATAAGTTGTACAGAGTGTTACGAAATTATGAGTATTGCACAACTATTACGTTTTATTGCTCATAATTAAGTTCTAGATAAACTTTAAAAAATAATATTTAATCATAATAAATTTTCAACACTATAACATTAGATCATATCAAATTTTCCACATGGGCGCCTCCAATCTGAACGCACTTTCTTAGTCTACGAATAGACTGCCGCTGAACTTGAAAATATATGCCTGGTTTGCTTCGGATATTATTGGAATGGTATGTTATTCTTGCAAGTAATTCTTCTCGATTATTTACCGGCGTAGAGTAGACGAGATTTTTCAAGTGACCCCATAAATAAAAATCTAGGGGGTTTAGATCTGGGGATCTAGGGGGCCACGAAACTGGGCCCCGGCGACATATCCAGCGATCAGGAAATGTGTTATCCAAATGTTCTCTCACTAAAATATCAAAGTGAGGTGGAGCACCATCGTGCATAAACCACATTTGTCTTCTAGATTCAAGGGGTACATCTTCCAACAATTCATTTAGGTTTTCTTGAAGGAACTGCAGATACCCTGCACAATTTAATCTGTGTTCTAGGACGAATGGTCCGATTAAGCGATTACCCAGAATTCCAGCCCACACATTTACATGGAATTTTTGCTGATGCTTCGTTTGGATTGTCGCGTGAGGATTTTCTTCATCCCATACGTGAAGATTATGTGAATTAATTACGCTATTTCTTCCAAATCCTGCTTCATCTGTAAATAGTATGTTGGTTACAAAATTATTAGTTTCCCTTTGTTTTTGGAGAAACCAGTTAGCGTAACAAACTCTCGCTGGATAATCATCAGCGGTCATGGCATGAACTTTCTGAATATGAAAAGGATACAAAAGTTGTTCTTTTAGGACTAGATCGACAATTGATTTAGTGACATGAAGTTGGTTTGACAACGTTCTTACGCTAGTCGATGGGTTCTCGGCAACAGCATCCAATATTCTTTCTTCCGTTTCAGGGGTCCGTACGGTTCTCTGACCACCCTCACCACCACGCTTGGGTAAAAAACTCCCTAAAAGGAAGATATGAATTTGCAAACAAAATTAACGCACAGTTTTTCTTTCTTACCAGTTTCTCGCAAACGGCGATCAATATTTATAAATGTTTTCCTGTCAGGTAAAATTCTATTTGGAAAAGCTTGACCATAAAGCCTTCTAGCTTCTGATGAATTACTTAAAGCTTGACCATATATGAGATGCATGTCAGCATATTCTTGAAAGGTGAACTCCATAATTAAATTTATCCTTAACTGATTGAAAACTCAAGTGATTTCTACTTGACAGTACCAGAATAAATATGGCAATTATTTTTCCTTTTTTTCCATGGCTTGCTCTTTTTTTAAAATAAAAATGCATCAAAAGTTTAGCGGCAGTCTATTCATAGACCAAAAAAAAATGCATCGAAGTTGGGAGGAGCGGCATGTGGAAAATTTTATACGATTACATATAATTTTTTAAAGCTCATTTAAATTCTTATTATTTTTAGCAAAAGTTACGTAGTATAGAATAGCGGGCAATAAAACTTAGTTGTGTAATTACTTATAATTTCGTAACACTCTGTACAACTTATAACGTGAACGATCTTTATGATGCATTATTTGTTTAATTTCAAATTAACAGATTGCAAAAGCTGTACACATTTTGAAAAAAAAGGTCTACTGCACTTTTTCAGTATTTTTTTTGCAGTATTAGAAATTAACCACGTCGAAGGTACTACTGCGTTTAAGATGATTTTTCTCGGAAACCATTGATTTTAGCGGTTTCAACGAAGAGTACTTTATTTTTAGTAAAAGGTACATAGTATCTAAAAAAATGGTTTTCGTGTCCATATTGTACAGGGTGTAAAAAAAATTTGGTTATGTGTGTTTGAGCTAGTCCGTCCCTGAAACTCTGAATAAGCTACAACGCTTTCTACAGCAGTACTTTTAAGGGCCTATCTTAAAATATATCATACTAAAAAATTATCGAAATCTACCGGGCGATTTAAAAGTTATTTAGAAAAAATTAAATTCCATTGGCGTCCTTTAGGGGCCCGTATCTCCACAAAGAGGGCTCATAGGAAAAAAATTTATAGGAACTTGTGGTGTTATTTTCACCTCACCTACACACTGCCTAAATTTTGCCACATACTTCTTGGACACCCTGTATATATGGGTGTTATGGAAATCATTTAATATATTGAAATGAGTGACTCCTGATATGAATTCAGATTGAATAAAAATATTCATAAATGTCGCTTCACTATAAAAAAAGGTTGATATCGGCCATCAAAAAAATTTTTTTTGTATCAGCGCGCCACTGTCATAAATACATGGAAAAATTAAAAACAGCGAGAAATGTCAGTTACAGAAAAAACACTTTTGTTTTGATGTCAGTAGTCACTGCCAATTCTCTCTAGAATATTCCTATGTAACAGATTTGAAAAAATAATAGATTTGTTATCTTTAAAGTAAGAAATCATGCTAAATCTTTTAAAACATTCAATTTCAAAAAGTTAAAATACTACAACACAAAAAATTCAGAGAACAGCTGTTCAAAACAAGAGTAAAATTTTGTTCAACTAGGCCGACCAGAAATTTTTGGAAGAAAAAGAGTACCTATACAAAAATTTTGGTTCCAAATTAGCTTTAAACAAAAAACTCCCACCACTTAAGAATGTACTTTTTTTATTTGCCTATTTTAAATCATATTTAGCAGAAGATTTGGCATTTATTGACAGGTTTATTTACCTATATCGTCCTTAATTCGGTGGTTTTATGGCAAAAGGTGCTATGTCGATATTTTGGCCAAATCACGTTTTTGTGTTATGGCAATAAGATCTATGTTCTCTAAAAACCATATCGCTCGATTTGCCTTCAAAATAATTCTATTTTAAATTGTCAAGATGAGCTAAGTTTGTTTCTATTACATATTTTTATGGCAGAATGCTTCTTTTTGCTCTCCTCTAAAATTTTACTTTTCTCACATATCACCTTTTGCCATAAAACCACCGAATTTTTAAGCGAAATTCCTCACAACTAAATTAATAATAAACTTTACCTTCATACCATCTTCCAGTAAGTCAAATCAAGATTTTTTGATACAAGGAAAAGTTGTTCCATAGCATCATGGTATTTACACTTGCCTAGCGCACTTATTTGCGACAAAAAAATTCAAAAAAAAAACTCGACAAAATAACTATAAAAACGAACGCGCTTCCAAACGACGCATTACGAGGCTCTTGACTGGAAATAAAGTCGAAACATTCTCTGTCGGACTCGCACGCACACAATAATAAAGTTTATTACTATTACTACACAATACAACCCAGCCGTTTCGTTAAAACATGAAAGTCCAACAAACACTACGAAATGTTTTGTTTTCTTTTCTTATAAATAGTTAACACTACAAACACATACCATAGCACCTTTATAACTTTAACAATAAAACGAATTAAGACATATTTTTAAACTAGAAAGACGGGAGTTTTTTATGATTTAAATATAGTGCTTCGTAAATGATCGCCATTGTTCTCAATGCATTTTTCTAATTGATTAGCAAATTTTTGCATAACGTTTTGAAGAACGTGACGTGGGATAGCATTGATTTCATTTCTAATGTTTAATTTCAAATATCTTAAATTTATTGGTTTATTCACAAACACTTTAAGCTTTAAATAGCCCCAAAGAAAATAATCCGGAGCTGAAAGATCTAAATTGAAAACTTTTTTTCACTAGAAGAATGAATTTTAAAAGCCGGCCGATGAAAGTGCGCGAGGGGAGCGGACGAAACCACTGCACGAGCTAATGATGACGTCGTGATGTTGCGCAGTCACCTAACGCGTCGCTATGCCCGATATTCAACCAATCACAGCGTGAGCTTTCGTCGCTTACGCGTCCGGCTAAAATTGAAGCGTGAAAGTCGTATCCGTTAGCTCCTCTCGGCGAAACAAATAGATTGAGAGACAGAGCGATACAAATGAGAACGAGGAAAGAGAGATAGCACGACGCGTATTATGGGTTGCGTATAGTAATATCCGTAGTTTAGTATTTTATCCATGATATCTAAAGCTTTGCAAATGGGGGTTATTCCAGGGACGGCTCTAACCTAGTTGGAAGTAAAAAAATTAGTAATCAATTTGAAAATAGAATACAAATATTTATTTACCCACATTGTGTTATGCGAGATACGAAAATACTTCGGTTAGAGTGATATACCATACAGAGTGTCTGAAAAGTCTTAGCAAGGGCAAATATCTTTACTATTAATAAAGATAGAGACACCAAATTTTAGTTGTATCTTATTGGTTAATAAATCTACTTTTTTATGTAATTTGACTTTTACCACCCCCTTGGGGGGGTTACGCTAGGGAGTTGAGGTCAAAAATTTTAAATGCAACCCTATGCCATGTGGTATCTCATTTTAAAGGTCTTTTCGAGAATGGCAGATGTTACTTCTTGGCAGAGTTCCAAAATGGACTTTATTACTGGCAAGAAGTTCATGGTGGTCATTCTAAACAACTTTTAACGTAATAAGTAAGGCAGGCACTGCTGGTCTGTTACCAGACGCGTCGATGCCGAAAATAAGTACGTACGTATACGGTATGTGACAGAAATAATTTAATTCATGGGCGTTGCCGTGATTGTGTAAAATAAAAAAAAAACGGTTGAGTGCTAGTTCGACTCGCGTATAAAGGGTTCCATGCCACAAACAATATTGTGAATTTCTCACTGGACGCAAAAGTCTCAATAACTATGGTAAAGCTAACACTTGAATAAATAACAAGGGGCGGCCATGCCGGAAACAAGTCAGTGTGTATAGGTTATATAACTGATTAGTAAGGCTGGCACGGTTGGTCTGTTCCCAGAGGCGTCAATGCCGAAAATAAGTACGCACGTATACGGTATTTGACAAAAATAATTTTATCCATAGGCGTTCCTGTGATTGTGTAAAATAAAAAAACGGTCAAGTGCGAGTTCGACTCGCGCATATAGGGTTCCGCACCACCGTAAGATTGTTTGCTTATTGTGCAAGACGTCATAAAATCGTAGAAATATGTTAAATACGTAGTTGTAGTTTTACTATTGCTTCAAGGTTTGAATGTAGCCACCAGAGTACATCCCCTGAAATTTCGTGCGCATCTTGGTTCCCTCTTGGTTTGCGTGGTACGAATTTTGGTCTACTGCGCAGATGTAAAAAAAAATAGAGAAGTCGAAAAAAACTTGGGAAAAAAGTTATAAAGTTAAATACGTAGTGGTACCTTGACTATTAGAGATATATTCTTAAAAGTGAATGGGTTCAAATGTAGACACCAAAGTCCATCTGAAATTCCGTGCGCATGTCTAGCACGCTCGGTTTGCGCGTGGTACGCATTTTGGTCTACTGCGCAGATGTCAAAAACGAAAAATATAAAAAGCGACAAATGAAGAAGTCCAAAAAGTTCGAAAAAAGTTAGAAAGAAAAGTGCCCCACAAAACAAAAAATAAATGTACGAGCAGACTGGTACTGTATGGCACAAGAGGTCGACTAACGGTCGACTTATGCCTCGCCCGATTAATCGATTTAAGATTTATAATTTTTATGGGCTTGCCATTTAAAAATGAATTAAAATTCGGGGGTTTGCGGTAAAATGTTTCTTTTTTGAAGACTTTTAAAAGAAGGGACCACACGGCATAGGTTTGCATTCAAAATTTTTTACCTCAACTCCCTAGCGTCACCCCCCAAGAGGGTTGAAAAAGTCAAATTACCTGAAAAAAGTAGATTTATTAACCAATAAGACACAACTACAATTTGGTGTCTCTATCTTTATTAATAGCAAAGATATTTACCCATACTAATACTTTTTAGACACCCAGTATGTTATATTACTTTTACCGAAGTAGATATACAGCAAGAGTTCTGGCGCAAAAACCCATGTTATTTCTTATGGAGGTTCATTCTGCATTTCAAGGTCACCGACGCCTTCGAGGCTTGGTCCAAAATTATACGTTGCGACGCATCTAACTGCGCGCGCATCTGTCAACTGTCATCTGTCAACTGTCATCTGCCATACGTCATCTGTCATCTGTCATACATCATCTGTCAACTGTCATACTCTTGGGCGTTAGTTACTTTGGTCTGAACTACTGGGGGCTTGAACTACTCGGGGCTTTAACTACTTGGGCACTATCTGGTTAGGTCCTAACTGCATCGGATATGAGTACTAAATCGTAAGAATATTATTAGTATTAAGTATTTCAGGGAAAAATGACGTCAAAAACTTTTTTCTTTATTTTTGTCCATGCTAGGATTGGAACCCGGGACCCGCATATTGGAACAGCAACGCTCTAGCCGACCTGGCCATCGGCTTCTCAGAAAATATTTAGTTCATAACATATAGGCTTGCGGCAGCTAGGCAGGAAAGTGGTTGTTGTTGTTTTTAGCGAAGTCACGATGAGAACGATGGGTAAGAAATGTTGGGAAGGAAGAAAACACGTAGTAGTCGTAGGAAAATTATTTATTTAGCCACAAGATAAATTTTTTAAAGTTTTCAGGACTGAAACAAAATTTAGTTGGTACAATATAAAATTAGGCAAATTTAAATCAAACTCTAACACCCAGACCCGTTTTTGACGATTTTTCAAAAGTTGCGCAGAAACCAAAGCGCATGTTACTTGTGCGCAATTAGTGAAAAAAGTGACTTCGTCATCCCGGCTGATAAAGATCTCGAACAGAAAGACATTATATTTTATATTAATTTTGACGTAAGATCGAAGTGTAGCGAGACAATAAAAAAAATTAATATGTAAGATTGGAAATTCATAGAGCCCCCCCCCCTAAACGATAAGTGTTGGAGAATGAAAATTTTGGTGTGAGATAGAAGTCATAAAGACCATGAGATATATAGGCTTAAAACCCCCCAAAAGAGTAAGGTCCTTTAGACAATTTCTCTGGCGCTGACCAAAAGGGCCTTCAAATTTGTTTTCTTCGATAGGGACTAAGGGTAGGAGTAATAAAATACATACCCCAAATTTCATCGAAATCCGTGAAGCCGTTTAGGCGCTAGAGGGTTACAAAGGTGTTGAAGGTATCAGGAGTATAGAAATGTGAGAAGTTAAATAAAAAAACTAAATTACGGCTAGCGCTTAAACGCTAAGTGTTGAAGAATTAAAATTTTGGTGTTAGATAGAAGTCAGAAAGACCATGAGAAATACAGGTCAAAAACCCCAAAAATATTAAGGCCATTTGGACAATTTCTCCTGCGTAGGCGAGAAGGGCCTTAAAAAGTTTTAGCTTAGATAGGGATTAAGGGTAGAATTAATAAAATATATACCCCAAATTTCATCGAAATCCGTTAAGCCGTTTAGGCGTTAGAGGGTTACAAAGGTGTGTAATGTAACAGGAGCACAGGAACTTAGGACGGTAAATAAAAACTAAATTACGGCTAATTCCGAAGGTGGGAAAGAGAGAGAGAGAGAGAGAGAGAGAGAGAGAGAGAGAGAGAGAGAGACTCGTGGAAATCGTAGGGAAAGAAGCCAAAAACTATGAAAGAGATACTTTTTAAGTACTAAACTACCCCTTGATGTATACTAGGGCTAGTCAAAACGGAGAAAGAGATAGAAAAAAATAGAGACAAAATATTAGGGAATACGTACAAGAGATAAGAATATAGCGCAGTGTTTTCAAAGATACCACGAAATTGCCACGAAAAAATACGGTAGCGAACACAGGAAAAGAAACACGAGGATGATGCCAGTAGTTAATATTACAACCCCGAACCCTCGAGATTCAGTGTAACACTCGACGCCTTAGAAGCAAGATGTGTTAAGTCCCTAGAAACAGGGTTTGCGAGTAGCTGTTCATAGCCGTTTCCTGAAACTGCTGTTTTTCATTCAAAGAACAAGGTGTTTTCCACGAAACAGGCTGTTTTGCTATTTATACGAGTCTATTATTACTGTTCTGTGTTGTTAGTATGGCTTCACAATTTAGTAAGCTTGATAAAGATGTTAAGCGTCGAATAATTGAAGCATCTAATACAATAAGAAAAAATACTTGGTTTTAAAGTTGGAGCGGGGTGAAGGAGATGAAGCACGAAACAAGTTCTGGAAACCCATCACAAACCCCCTAAATAAACTTGTAGAAAATTCAGTACAGACATCGCGGAAAACGAAAAAGCGAAAGATTAAAGCCGAATCTCCTTATCCGGCGAAATTCCTATCAAAAGAGGCCGAAATCGAATATGGAGATTTGTCCAATAACGACTATGATGATGATGATGATGATGAGGATGTTTTTATAGAAGAAAAACCCATACCGCAATTAAAAGAGGATCTAGAAACCACTTATAGGGAAAATGTTTCTGCATTTCCCGACTTTATCAACCAATATCCTAAAATTGCTCGAGAATACATATCAAAATATTGGAGAGAGTCAGCTGATATTGATCTCACACAGGGTCTTAAGCACGATATCGAAACCGATGCATGGAAACTAGGAGATTTACGAGTTGATTTTTTGAAAAATGGTGATATTCAAGTAGGCGATACGGAATACCGAGGAACTCAAGGGCTCTACGATCTTCTGTTTTTAAAAAAACCTCTTTATCATAAAAAGGAAGATGAGGAACAATACAAAGATATTATTTTACGAACAAACCTTTACCGAAGGGATAGTGGCCAGTTAAAAGGAAATAGATCTGACAAATATAAAAATATTGTTAAACCATTACTCTCAGTATCGGCAGAAGTTTTGAAACTTAGAACGAAATCAGCAAAAACACCTCCAAGTACAACAAGAATCCCAACAAGGTCGAAGACGTCGTCGTCGTCGTCGCCGTCAAAATTGGGTCGAGCGCTAATGGAATACAACGAGAAACCCAAAGAATTTGTGTACTATGATGACGTAAATGAGCTGGTTGAAAGACTAAAAAAGCTAGAAGCCTCCAATCAGGTTGGCAACAATAATAACATGAACGAGATTTGGAGCATTTTGCAGGAATTGGAACAACTTGGAGTAATTGAATTCTATAAATAAGAATTTATATTTGATTCGTAAATCTCATTACATGCTGTAATCTACGAGGACGAAGAAGGGAGTGATGTAGACGAAATTGGTAATCTAAGTGGAATAGCTTCTAAGAAATGGTTAGTATACCGTCGACCGGCAGACAATTAACATGGCAGAAATATTAAAAATTATTCTTGCCAACATTGAAGAGTATTTAGTCGGAACCTGTATTGTGGAGCCTGTTTACCTTCAACTTTAATGGTTTGGGAACTTGCGAAAAAATATAATGTAGTACATGTAGAGCCAAAGTGCGGAAAGCTTTTCTATGGGGAAATAGGAGGCAACATTCATTTTTGGAACGTCTTTGAAGGAGAAATTTACGATCCCACCCGCAAAGTTATAAAACATATAATGCCATCCGTGAACCTTACGAAGTATGTGTACAAAGAAGAGCCTGGTATAGGCACAGATATGGAGACAGCAGTCATGTGGGATATTTTTAATCAGTTCCAGAGAACAAACACAACACACCAATACTTTTCCAACGCTCCAGATAAACTTAAAACTCTTAGAAAAATTATCCATAGAAAAGTATCTAGATGTATGAAATAAAAAGTTTATAGTCTTTGTAGTTATGTGTTATTTTATTAACCTCTTTACGAAGAACCAGATCACCAATAAGCAAAGCTGCTAGAAACAGGGTTTATTTAGTGATGATGGTATTAGAGCCCTATTGGGGTTCGAATAGTGTCCGGATCCTGTCTGGATCCTGTTCAGATAGTGTTCGGATGCTGTTCTAAAGACTTCCGAATAGCGTCCTAAAGACGTTCGAAAAACACTAAACTTCTGATGTTCTAGCGGATACTTGGGAATATATTAAATGTCATAGTTCCATTTTTAGGTTTAGTTCGAATGTAAATATTATGGTGATATCTCAACAAGATAAAGTATCAGCTTCTTGAAACACCAACTGTTAAATATGGGGTAAGGAAAGCGGGAATGAGGTTGTTTCTTGGAAATATACCCGTCGTTATAAAAGATAACGTTCTCATAAGGATAAATTTCTGTTATCTTTGCTCGAGGAACCGATTTGTTCATTTAGACTGGTGCAACCTGGTCTCATAATGCTGGTTCAGTCTAACAAATAGGGAGTAAACGTTGTGTCACTTTGTCTTTATACTGTTGACTGTTGCAGAGTGTAACACCAAAGTTAAATGAACCGACCTTTCTTTGCCAGTCGTCCTTTCGTTTGGGCGCCATTTTTTTGGGATCAATAACTAATTATTTATAAGTTTATTACTACTTCAATAATTTGTATTCTTAAAAAGTTTGGCCTTATGGCTTTGTGTTTTTCAGAACAAGAGTGGTGCCTTCAAATTTGAGGTAGGTAATTAATAAATTTACCATTTACCTAAAATTTCTTATTTACTTTAACCTCTGTGAAAAAGGTGAGGTCATCGGCATTTCTCCAAAATAATTTTTATAATATCCAACCGATTTTGTGATATATATTTTTTTTTTAAGTCAATTTATTTCAAGCTACAAAATTTCAATTACAAACAATCTTGCGTAACACACAATTTTCTTAAAAGAATGTGCGTGTGTTACAGGGTATAATAAGAAAATACAACAGCCAAAAAATACTATGAACTAACTAATGTATTTTAAAATTTTTATTTGTATTATTTTCCCTTCTCTTAAAATGTAATATGTTTCTAAGTTTCTTGAATATGGGGAACTTTTGTTTTGACACTATCTATGACTTGTGCCCGAATAACAAATACAATAATTTAAAATAAAATATCGGTCTTGTAAAGCAAAAATAAGAAAAATCTTTTAAAACTTCAGGAAAAAATTCTTATCTTTAATCTCTAAAGTTAATATTTTATATAGGCTAATTTTATTATGATGTCTTTTTATAGATATTTCAAATATAATAGATTTTGTCAGTAAAGTTGTATATTATTTAAAAAATAAAAGGTATATCAGTATACTATACATAAATCTGGTGTCCGTATTGTTTTTAATATACTTGATTTGCTTAATGCATTTGTTAAAAGTTAGGGATTATAAATATTAATAAAGTTTATTTTGTTTTACTTTATTCTAAAGTAAATTTAATAAAAATTGCAGCTATTCCCACAGCACGAAAGAAGAAGACATGGATGATCTGAGTGGTTAAACTCAAATGACCTATATCTTTTTTTAATCTGTGGAATATCACTCCCACTGGGAGTGTTTCCTTTAAATTTGAGGTGAGTAAATAACACATCTAAAGTTAAATAAAAACACAAGCTTTATTATTAAAATCTAACCCCAGTATAAAGAGATAAGGTCATTGACATATTTTCTAAATTATTTTACCAAGATGTTTTTGCATGGATGTAGGCATTAACTAGATTTTGTAGAACAGATCATTCAACTTATAAATAACATAAAGTTAATGTAGATTTCCCATTTAACATAAGAAAAATCAGACTGAGAGGTGATCGATGACTAGCTTGGGTTTACGTACATATAGGTGGGATGCATCCCTTTACAGCAAATTGTGGTTTAAATCTCAGCTTCTAACCTTAAATTATCAGCAAAGTAAAAGAACCAATAAATTGTTTTTGTTTACTATTTTTATATGCCAAATGCAATTATTTCTGATTAAGATTAGGGAATTTTTTTTAATTTAAATTTAAACGGCCAGATTCTCCAATGCTAGACCGGTCTAAGTTGACAACCAGTTTTAAACTGACAAGTGCAATAATAAGACAACTAAGTTTTATAGTAGGTATGTACTTTCCACAATAATAGAACTAAGTTCATTTTAGCAGCACTTTCCAAGAAAAAAATCGTGGGGGAACCAAGCAACTCACTGAAATATTAGATTAGGTTATGTTTTTAACGACAACTTAGGAACAATGACAGGACAAAAAGCTGTCAAAACCTACCTGATTAACTGGAATATTTTAATTAAAACCAGTACTAAAGGTGGGTTTATGCAGACGACTTTAAATTTAAATTTAATTTTGCTCTAAAAAATTTTTCATTGAAAGTTAAAATTAAAGTAAAATTAAATTAAAGTTGTGGATAAACGCTCTTATGCCTTCATGTGTATTTAACTCGTACTAAATTAAAAATAAAGTCAAATTAGGGTTAAATTAGATTTAAAGTGGTCTGCATAAACCCTTAATCTGAAACCTTTTTAGTGAATCTGAACAAACATGTTTAATAAAGCATGTTAATAAAGTGTATTCGCTTTTGCTTTATTCTAAAGTAAATTCAATAAAAATTTCAGCTGTTCATGAAGTGTGAAGAAAGAACACAGGGATCATCTTAGATGCTGAACTAATGCGACAACTCACAAGACTTGTATCCTTTTTAATTTTATGGAACTCTCATTGTGGATCTATTATTTTGATTTTCTAAATATTTTCTGCAGGTATGTTAAATTAAGTTTACGTATTGACAGAATGTCAGGTGGTGCTGAAATATCTTGTCATTGAAAGGAAAAGAATTTTTTTTTGTAAGTTCCTTTCTTCTCCCTTCTTTTAAAAATGTATATTATTTAACAAGAAGCAACAATAAAAAACTACAAATTTTTATGTCAGTGAAGTTAGCTCCTAAGAGCCAGCTCCAAAAATCTCAGACATACGTTCAAAATAAACCCTAACAGTGTTGCCAGGTCTGCTCAGGTGACGCTGGCTCCTAAAAGTCATTCACAATTAATAATAAACTAAAAAAAGTTTTAAAGCTATTATAATATAAAAACATATCTCTGCCATCAAAGGATAATATAAAAACATAAAAAATCATATCTCTACCATCAACTGTCTTCTTGATGTCATTCATAAAAATGCTACCAAAAGAGGGTGACAATGGACGGTTACACTAAAAAAAAAGTTTAATGTCGGAAATTATTTAACCATTACTTTTTTATTAAAGGAGAAAAAGGTATCATATTTTTACCATAAATAGTCCTTCATATCCTTTCCATAAAAATGCTACCAAAGAAGTTTGACAAGGGAAGGTTACACAAAAAAAAACTGTTTAATTGC
This sequence comes from Philopedon plagiatum, assembly GCA_963971165.1. Taxonomy (NCBI): domain Eukaryota; kingdom Metazoa; phylum Arthropoda; class Insecta; order Coleoptera; family Curculionidae; genus Philopedon; species Philopedon plagiatum. Next base: position 79,288,942 of record OZ020191.1, on the reverse strand, counting down.
CGGAAATTATTTAATTAAGTATTACCTTGTTACAGGAAATAATTTTATCATTACTTTGTTATTAAAGGAGATAAAGGTGTCATATTTTTACCATAAAAAGTCCTTCATATCACCTTCATAAAAATGCTACCAAAGTTGGGTGACAATGGAAGGTTACACTAAAAAAAATGTGTAACTGCCGGAAATTATTTAATTATAACCTTGTTATTAAAGGAGATAAATATATCATATTTTTACCATAAATAGTCATTGATATCCCCTCCATAAAAATACTACCAAAGGAGGGTGATAATGGAAGGTTACTCAAAAAAAATGTTTAACTGCTGGAAGTTATTTAATCATTACTTTGTTAATAAAGGAGATAAAGATATCATATTTTTACCATAAATAGTCCTTGATATACCCTCCTTATAAATGCTACCGAAAGAGGGTGACAATGGAGGGTTACTTTAAAAAAAAATGTTGAACTGCTGGAAATAATTTAATCATTACTTTGTTATTAAAGGAGGTAAAGGTGTCATATTTTTACCATAACAAGTCCTTCATATTCCCTTCATAAAAATGCTACCACAGTTGGGTGACAATGGAAGGTTACACTAAAAAAAATGTTTAACTGCCGGAAATTATTTAATTATAACCTTGTTATTGAAGGAGATAAATATATCATATTTTTACCATAAATAGTCATTGATATCCCCTCCTTAAAAATGTTCTCAAAGGAGGGTGGCAATCGAAGGTTACACTAAAAAAAAGTTTAACTGCCATAAAGTATTTAATTAAATCAAACCCAATCAAAGGAGGGTGACAATGGAAGGTTACACACTGTTTAACTGCCGGAAAAAATTTAATCATAACTTTGTTATTAAATGCCATTAAGATATCATATTTTTGTAATAAATAGTCCCTCCAGAAAACTTCTACCAAAAGAGGGTTACAATAGGGGGTTAGAGTAAAAAAAAATCTTGCTCAATAAACAATTTATTCAAGGAGCCCATTCAGCAGCCAGTGGTGAAAAATATATTGTTTCCACGCTGTGAAAATTAATCCCATAGGTCTAATACTACCAGGCAAACCATTTTTTCCCGGTCACCATATTGCGGAAGGTTTGATTAACCACTACATTACCACAATATTACAATATATACATATAGCTACCTATTACAGGCTTAAAACTATGCATGCAGAATATCCTTATTCCTTACGGTTAACATTATACAAAATACAATGTGCAAGAAAGTTTGAGAATGGAGATATTTTAAATAATATCAATATCAAGGTCTATATAATATACTTTTAAACATAATGCAATTTTACATACCTACCGAAAACCTGCAAATTACGTATAATCCCCAAAATGTTACGATTTCAATTAAAAGACATTGTCTTTTTTTGTTACATTATTCATAGAAAATCAGTATCCCTAACTTTTCGTGTACTTACGTTTAATATACGGGGTGTCAATTTGAAAATTGTCAATGCACATATCTCAAAAACAACAAAATTTTCAAAAACGCTGTTGGGCATAAATGTTATATAGGCAGGGGGACTAGAACCACCATACTTTAGTCAAGGGGCGAAATTTAAAACTTCAAATGGCACCATCCCCTTTGTTATACCCCAAATGAAAGGTATCATTGAGTAGTAATTAGCCGCACAACAAAAAATTGAATTGATCGATTGGTTTTCCATTTAATACAGGTCTTAACAAAATTAAACCGTATTTTTTTAATACTAAAACGAGACAAAAATCATTAAATGTTGGAAATTTGGGAGGGCAGTGAACAAAAAATTTTTATTTAAGTAAGAATTTGATGTACCTACTGTGGAATGTAAGAAAATATTGACCAATAATTACAAAGAATTTTATTTATTTATTTATCATTGTTAAGGTGAACAATATCATAAAGTCACGCCCTGGTTTTTAAGGGTGGAACTAGGAGCGTAGAGGTAACGGAACCTTAACTAGACTGAAATTAAACGTGATTTAAAAAACAAACTTAAATCATTTATTTACAAAAAATAGGAACATTCAATGACAAACAAAAGACAGATTTTTGAAACTTTTATACTTTTCGAGATATTCGCATTGAAACTTTGTAAATCGATACCCTCTATATCTACTATTACCAAGGTCATAACTCCAATGGTTTTCATTACCAAGGTCATAACTCCAATGGTCATAACTCCAATGGTTACCTTGTTGTTTTCTGTTCTAATAAAAACTAACAGAAAATCGTAAATACCAGTCAATTTTGCTGGTCCCATCTATAAAATTGCCGTTGTCTCTTCGATTAAAACTGTACAAAATACAATATTATCTAAATCGAAAAACTAAAACTTTTCAAGGTCTATAGAGTATTAAGAGTCCAAGAGTTTCGTTTTAGTGTAGAACGTGACAAAGACCATATTAAATAATATATTAATAAACTAAAAAGTTTAAATAATTCAGTTATTTAGAAAAAATTATAAAAAAACCCCAAAGTTGAACTGAAAAGAAAAACAAGATTACCTAAATTGTAAAAACATAATCGTAGTCGTAGCATGAACAAAATGATATGTAAATAACACAAAACGATATAACGTTCAATTACTGCAGCCGGAGGCCCGTTTAAACACTCCCACATAAAGAAAATATCTGAGAATAAAGAAACATTAAATTAAAAAGATAATAAATGATATTAAAATCCTTGACGCATGCAATTGCAGGGCTAAAAATAGCATAGTGTTAATGGGTTCAGACTGCACTCACTAAACATTACATAATATATCAGGAAAATAACATGTTAGTGGTCCTGAGCATGCTTTTCCATTAAAGTACGGGTAGCTGGGAGTCCAAGATCTAATGAACAACGTCGGGCTGGCTAGACAGTAAGCTTTCACCCTTGTTGGGGATCATCAGACTGACGTAACCACCAGGCAGCTTTCCCCATAGAAAACTCGCATCTTCAATACATTCTCTTGACCAGAGAAGGTACAGAATACGCGTGAACGCCATCTATAGGAAGCCACTGTAATGCAAGACAGATCTCACTAGAGTAAAACTGCTACTGTTACATAGGCAGTCAATAAAACAGTAATATATGCGGAAACATGACACCCGGTATCGGAATGGATGTTTGAGCATCGCTCCAGATCTTCACAGTTTTGTGGTATTCACTCGCACATACAATCCCACCGGAGTGCTAAATCCTTCTTGTTATATATATTTAGACGGAGTTGCACGACTCTCGGTGGGATTGTATGGGAGACCCCTAGTGTGTACCCCAAAACTGTGGAGATCTCGAGTGATGCTCAAAAATCGGTTCCGATACCGGGTGTCATGCTTCTGCTTACATTATTGGTTTATTAGCTCCTTATATAACAGTAGCAGTTTTACTCTAGTGAGATCTGTTCTTGCATTTGGATTTGGCTACCTATAGATGGCGTTCGAGCGTATTCTCTATCGTCTCTGGTCAAGAAGAACTACTGAATATGGTACTTTGCTATGCCCAATCAAACCCAATCAAACTCCGCTGAAGTCTAACTTAATATAATTTTAAAAATATGTATATGTCATTTTATGAAAATAATATTTAAATACATTAACAAAATTGTCACCTTCCTTTGGTAGCATTTTTATGATGGGGATATCAAGAACTATTTATGGTAAAAATATGACACCTTTACCTCCTTTAATAACAAAGTAATGATTAAATTATTTCCAGCAGTTCAACATTTTTTTTAAAGTAACCCTCCATTGTCACCCTCTTTTGGTAGCATTTTTAAGGAGGGTATATCAAGAACTATGTATGGTAAAAATATGATATCTTTATCTCCTTTATTAACAAAGTAATGATTAAATAAGTTCCAGCAGTTAAACATTTTTTTTAGAGTAACCTTCCATTGTCGCCCTCCTTTGGTAGTATTTTTATGGAGGGGATATCAATGACTATTTATGGTAAAAATATGATATATTTATCTCCTTTAATAACAAGGTTATAATTAAATAATTTCCGGCAGTTAACATTTTTTTTTAGTGTAACCTTCCATTGTCACCCAACTTTGGTAGCATTTTTATGAAGGGGATATGAAGGACTTGTTATGGTAAAAATATGACACCTTTACCTTCTTTAATAACAAAGTAATGATTAAATTATTTCCAGCATTAAATATTTTTTTTAAAAGTAACCCTCCATTGTCACCCTCTTTTGGTAGCATTTTTAAGGAGGGTATATCAAGGACTATGTATGGTAAAAATATGATATCTTTATCTCCTTTATTAACAAAGTAATGATGAAATAACTTCCAGCAGTTAAACATTTTTTTAGAGTAACCTTCCATTGTCACCCTCCTTTGGTAGTATTTTTATGGAGGGGATATCAATGACTATTTATGGTAAAAATATGATATATTTATCTCCTTTAATAACAAGGTTGTAATTAAATAATTTCCGGCAGTTAAACATTTTTTTTAGTGTAACCTTCCATTGTCACCCAACTGTGGTAGCATTTTTATGAAGGGAATATGAAGGACTTGTTATGGTAAAAATATGACACCTTTACCTCCTTTAATAACAAAGTAATGATTAAATTATTTCCAGCAGTTCAACATTTTTTTTAAAGTAACCCTCCATTGTCACCCCCTTTCGGTAGCATTTTTAAGGAGGGTATATCAAGGACTATTTATGGTAAAAATATGATATCTTTATCTCCTTTATTAACAAAGTAATGATTAAATAACTTCCAGCAGTTAAACATTTTTTTTGAGTAACCTTCCATTATCACCCTCCTTTGGTAGTATTTTTATGGAGGGGATATCAATGACTATTTATGGTAAAAATATGATATATTTATCTCCTTTAATAACAAGGAAATTAAATAATTTCCGGCAGTTACACATTTTTTTAGTGTAACCTTCCATTGCCACCCAACTTTGGTAGCATTTTTATGAAGGTGATATGAAGGACTTTTTATGGTAAAAATATGACACCTTTATCTCCTTTAATAACAAAGTAATGATAAAATTATTTCCTGTAACAAGGTAATACTTAATTAAATAATTTCCGGCAATTAAACAGTTTTTTTTGTGTAACCTTCCCTTGTCAAACTTCTTTGGTAGCATTTTTATGGAAAGGATATGAAGGACTATTTATGGTAAAAATATGATACCGTTTTCTCCTTTAATAAAAAAGTAATGGTTAAATAATTTCCGACATTAAGCTTTTTTTTTAGTGTAACCGTCCATTGTCCCTCTTTTGGTAGCACTTTTAAGAATGACATCAAGAAGACAGTTGATGGCAGAGTTATGATTTTTTATGTTTTTATATTATCCTTAGATGGTAGAGATATGTTTTTATATTATCCTTAGAGTTTTTAATAGCTTTAAAACTTTTTTTAGTTTATTATTAATTGTGAATGACTTTTAGGAGCAAGCCCATTTCGATTTTTGATTTATTTAAGTTTATTATTGTATTCTTCTTGAATAAGAGTTATGAGATTAATTTTTGGATAAAGTGTGCGTATTTAAAGGATTTTCCATCATAATCTTCAAAGGTAACGTTTTAACTCTTATTTAAAAGTGATTACAGTTTTGTGAGGTTATGTTCTTGTTTTGGATTCCATTTGTGTTATTTTATGATTTTTCTAGCTTTAAAGACATTCCCACAATGGTTATGTGCCTTGCAGCCGATTGTCAGCACTAGAGTGATGAACATAAATGGAAGTTCTTTGTGTTTCTTGCAGAATCATCCGAAAGGAAAAGGTCTATTACTCTGATGAGGTATTCATATTTACAACGTAAATAGTGAATTTTATAACTCATAAACTTTACTTTTTAGGAGGCAAGTTGGGGAACCATCACAATAGTCACTGGTTTGCAGTCAGTTGTCATTTAGTAAACACTGAGAAGAAAAAAGGACCAACTACTTATATATGAATTTAACGCTAAAAGGAAGTTTATCTTCGCATCTTTAACAAAACGGTATGTAATTTTAAAGATGCTTCTCAATAAAACGTTTATAATATAAATGAATATTATATTACCTTCTTACATTGTGATTAGAGTTGTATATTATCAATAATCTAAACATTTCTATTTTTTGTAGTAAACGAAGTCTCTAAACAACAGATAGTGGTAAAATCTTTAGTGTGAAAATAGATCAACTGATACTGTTGGGGAAGCAGGGCCTCCAAAACCTAGTGCTAAAACCCACCGTGAAACCCTAAGTACATCAAGAAGTACAAGTAGTTACATTCTTGTTCGAGAACATCTGGAACATCGTTGGAAGCTGAAATTTATTTGTTAAAAGCAGAACTGGAAGTAACAAACAGATTGAAGAATTTAACTAATGTTTTGGTTATGAACATATCAAAATCAATGATTCACAAGTGCTTATGTATACTAGTGCACTAGTGCTTTATTTATAGTGTTATATATTAAACCCAAACAATGAACAGTTTTATATACAGGGTGTTAATAAGGTATGTGGCCAAAATTCAGGGTATTAAACCTTCGTCAATTTTAATAGGTCATAGAAGACTTGGTTTTTGATACACGGGGTGTTAATTTTTGTAAAAAAAAATCTAAATAACCAGAAGACGCAAATTAGTATTTAGTCAACACTTGCTGACATTTTTGAACGCATAAAGAGAAATCTTGCTAGTTGTCAAATTTGTTTAAAGAAGTGTGCTTCAACCTTCAGACATACATAAAGTAATTGCTTTTAGGTACCTTGGTACCTAATTATTCCATAATAAGTAAGTACCCAATATGTTTTTAGGTTGTTGTACGTATTTAATGTGTTTTAAGATGTGTAGTTTGAAATCAAAATCTTTGTTTTGTTTGTAAATATTTTATTTTCTAAATATATGTATTTATAAATATAGGTTTTATTTTATTTGTTTCTATGATTTTTAAAAACTTTAAATTCTCATCACATAAATTTTTGTGTAATGGCGAATGCACCGCCTACGTCTCATAGGCGTAGTTAAGGGGGGAGGTGTGCTTAGCACCCCCAAAACTGTAATAAGCACCCCCATAATTTACATTAAGCGCTTGTAATTAAGCAATTTATATAGCCATATTATGCTGAATAGCTAAAAAGAACTAAAATACGTACATACATGTACCTATGCAATGTCTCAATAAAATAGGTGAAAAAGTCATAGGCGTAGTTAAGGGGGCTTGGGGTGCTCAGCACCCCCAAAATTTACAACTCTCCAGCCTAGCTATTAGGCGTAGTTAAGGGGAGCTTAGCACCACCAAAACTCATTAGCACCTCTAAACGAAATGTGTGGCCGTATACTTAAAGGGGGCTAGAGCTTAAGCACCCCTGACTGCCTAACTACGCCTACGTGAAAAAGTCTTACTACTTTAAGTGTAACAATTAAGTGCAAGTTTTAAATGATATAAGAAAAACCACTATATTACTAACAAAATTTATTCACCCCATCAAGCCCACAGCTTATCTGACTTGTCAAAATGTTGTAAATGCTTAACGTATACGGTTACAATCGGAATCGATGCTCAAATTAACCAGAGATATAATACAGGGAGTAAAAATATGTAATGTAATAATATCAAAAACATCAGGTCGCACATCGCAGCTGAAGCCAAAATAAATCCTACAATACAACACAACTTCAAACAAATAGAGTTATTCTAAGAATTGAGGCGTTCTAAAACCGGACTTGCGCTCGAAATGCCATAGAAGTTGGCCGGGCAAAAGTGAAAGGCATGAATAGAGCCATAAATTGCGCATGTGTTTTGTAAATAAAATTTTTTTGTAAAGTGAATATTTTTTCCAAAAAAAATTAAAAACCACTTTTTATATCTCGGAATTTGTTCGCCGCGGCGCAAATATAAATAATTGCGATATGTCGGAAGATTTTTAACGAAATGGTTTGAAATTCAGCATACATACTTGAAAAACTCTCCCGAAGACGATGGGATGATTAAAAATCGTTAATTTTGAATTCATTAAATACTAATTAATAAATACTAATTGCGCGTTCGAAATCGTGTTTTTCGAACTTCGAAAGAAAAAAGTCTGTGGCGAAGTTTCAGTCTCAGAAAACATTCAGCGAGAAAGTTGTTCTGTATGGTTGAAAGAAGTTTTCTGGAAAATTTCAGATTTGTTGGTATTGCGCGACCCCGTAATGTGTATCTACGCGCTGACATAGGCCAGCGCTACAAAAGTATGTAACAAAAGAAAATTGCGTACTCCCGTTATTAAACATTTTATTCATAATGTTGGTCATCATATTTTGAACTCATTTACACATCACAAGAGACATTGAATGATAATTTATACAATACGTTAATTAATATAAATGTAATTCACAAAACAAAATATTATACTTTGCTTTTTAAAACGATTTAACAATTCATTGCACAATGTTGCACTTTTGACATGAATTTTTCATAAAATTAAAAATCACGGCATTGTTATTTATTTAAAAAAAAAACTACTGCACAGAACACAAAAACAAAAAATCTACACAATCTTCCGAAGACATTTTTAATAAATATACTTGTTTATTACATTTAAATACTTGTTAAAAATAAAGATTTAGAAGCACAGAAGTGACGTACGGCAGAAATAGACATGTATGATTTTCTAACATGATCGAACCGCCGATTGTTGCTATCGTGTTTAGTTTCTGCTAATTTCAATGGTATGTCGTGTGAATAACGTTTTACAGTCGAAGAATTGTTGCACATTATAGTCAACTGCAACTTTTTTTCGAATACAATTTAAAAATTGCTGTAAACATCATAAATATACGCAATTTTCTTTTGTTACATAGTTTCATAGCGCTGGCCTATGTCAGCCCGTAGATACAAAAACATTACTAGTCGAGGCACTGAAGCACTCAACCTCGGAATTTTTTGCACTAAGACGGATCGGAATGCGGATGTATTATATATTATTATTATTATATATTATTATACAAACCGGAAATTGCATTGCTGCTGTCAAAAATGCATTCACAAAAATTCATTTTTTGAAGTCGCTTTAAGAAAATTAAATAACTTTGTTAATAAGACTCCGAATTGGCTCAAATCGGGTTCTTGGGGGTTTTCGGGGTCGCTGATCACGATTATGATGTTCAAATTGACCCACAGCCGACCTGGACGTGGACGTCATCCCCGAGAGTTTTCCTGACAAGATCGCAAAAACAATCCGAAAATCGTTGTGTGGGCGTTTTTTGGGGCACTGAATCCAAATTTCACTTCGAAAATGACCCCCCGAACACCTGGCGCACCGGAACCTGGACGTCATCTCCGAGGGTTTTCCAGACACGATCGCTAAAGACAAACCGAAAATCGTTATGGGGCGTTTTTTGGGGCGCTGAATCCAAATTTCACTTCGAAAACGACCCCCCGAACACCTGGTGCACCGGAACCTGGACGCGGACGTCATCTCCGAGGGCTTTCCAGACACGATCGCGAAAGACAAACCGAAAATCGTTATGGGGCGTTTTTTAGGGCGCTGAATCCAAATTTCTCATCGAAAACGACACCCCCCCCCCCCCCAACACCTGGTGCACCGGAACCTGGGCCTGAAAGTCATCTCCAGGTGTCACATTTGCAAAACATGAAATGAAATTCACATCAAGGGGTTTTTAGCTACCCTCCTCGAATCAAGCATCCGCGACCATACTCCAACTATCTAATGCACCGGAACCTTTATCTTGACATCGATGTCATTCCCATGAATGTCAATCAAACCTGATGTTTTAATGTCTTAGTGGGCACCAGGCGAGAATTACACATCAATGAATGTGTCAAATTATGAGACGATTTTCTATTAGTTTTTTGCGATCGTGTCTGGAAAACCCTCGGAGATGACGTCCGCGTCCAGGTTCCGGTGCACCAAGGATTTGGGGGGGGGGGGTGTCGTTTTCGATGAGAAATTTGGATTCAGCGCCCCAAAAAACACCCCATAACGATTCTCGGTTTGTCTTTAGCGATCGTGTCTGGAAAACCCTCGGAGATGACGTCCGCGTCCAGGTTCCGGTGCACCAGGTGTTCGGAGGGTCGTTTTCGACGTGAAATTTGGATTCAGCGCCCCAAAAAACGCCCCATAACGATTTTCGGTTTGTCTTTAGCGATCGTGTCTGGAAAACCCTCGGAGATGACGTCCGCGTCCAGGTTCCGGTGCACCAGGTGTTCGGGGGGTCGTTTTCGACGTGAAATTTGGATTCAGCGCCCCAAAAAACGCCCCATAACGATTTTCGGTTTGTCTTTAGCGATCGTGTCTGGAAAACCCTCGGAGATGACGGCCGCGTCCAGGTTCCGGTGCACCAGGTGTTCGGGGGGTCGTTTTCGACGTTAAATTTGGAATCAGCGCCCCAAAAAACGCCCCATAACGATTTTCGGTTTGTCTTTAGCGATCGTGTCTGGAAAACCCTCGGAGATCACGTCCGCGTCCAGGTTCCGGTGCACCAGGTGTTCGGGGGGTCGTTTTCGAAGTGAAATTTGGATTCAGCGCCCCAAAAAACGCCCACACAACGATTTTCGGTTTGTTTTTTGCGATCTTGTCAGGAAAACTCTCGGGGATGACGTCCACGTCCAGTTCCGGCGCACCAGGTGTCCGGGGGGTGTTCGCCGATACCATATTTGAATTCAGCAACCCAAAAAAAAACCGGGCGCCGAGTTTCTCTCCTTCCCCGCGTGAATTTTGGGAGAGTCCCACGGAGATGACGTTCATCAGCGATCCTGAGCTCCAGGTCGGCTGTGGGTCAATTTGAACATCACAATCGTGATCAGCGACCCCGAAAACCCCCGGGAACCCGGTTTGAGCCAATTCTGAGTCTTATTAACAAAGTTATTTAATTTTCTTAAAGCGACTCCAAAAAATGCATTTTTGTGAATGCATTTTTGACAGCAGGAATGCGATTTCCGGTTTGTATAAGATACAAAGTAGGTACATTTTTTACAAATAATTTTTGGAAGCGAATGCAAAAAACCGCATTCCGATCCGTCTTAGTGCAAAAAATTCCGAGATTTTGGCTGTTTTAGTGCTTCATTGCCTCGACTATACCGGGTCACGCAGCGTGTTCAACTGGCTCTATCTCGAAAAGTATAATACCAACAAATCTGAAATTTTCCAGAAATCTTCTTTCAACCATACAGAACAACTTTCTCGCTGAAAGTCTTCTGAGGCTGAAACTTCGCCACAGACTTTTTTCTTTCGAAGTTCGAAAAACACGATTTCGAACGCGCAATTAGTATTTATTAATTAGTATTTAATGAATTCAAAATTAACGATTTTTAATCATCCCATCGCACAGTGGATCAAACATGGTATCTAGCAAATAGAAATTCAAAACTATTACAAAACTTTTAACTTTATACATTTTATTTCATTTTCTAGTTTTAAATGACGATTTATCAATAAAAGAATAATGATAGTACGATTCATGAACATATACTTCCAATTAACCATTTTTTTATGCAACAAATTATAATCCATTTTATGCACGTAATGATAAATTAAAGTTGTCATTACAAAAATGTAAAACTCAAAAAAAATCATGTTACATTAAAGGAGCAACTAAACTACACACATATTCTTATTGAGACCGCCCGTTCCGGGACGGTCTCTATACCCCCTGCTTGGTCAGAAAAATGTGTGTATGTATGGCCGTATGTATGGCCGTATGTATGTTGTCGTCCGTTTCGACATTTTCACCTTTTCAATTTTTTTTCTCGAAAACGGTTAGAGGGGAGGCAACCAAATTTTCTGGGTTAATAGAGGGATAGTGCGACTAGCTTCGGTAAAAAAATCAGTTATACAAAGTGTTCCGTTTCGGAGATATAAAATGTCAAAGTCGAAATTTCCGTTGAAATCGGGTACAGGTCGCAAAAGTGAATTAAATCGATTTAAATTTTTGGAGGTTGTGGAGGACCGGGAGCTTCAGAACCCTATTGAAACTGGCGATATTCGGAAAATGGGAAGTAATTTTTTTGAATTTTTTTATGTCGAAAAATGCTGTTTGTCGACCCCACTTTGGCACTGAATAAGTCGAAGCCGGAGCCTCGGACAGAAAAACGTATTTGAACACTAGGGTGCATAGACCGCCTAATCGCCCCCCAAGGGGTCTCTATAAGGTCGGTAATATCATCATTGTCACGCCCTGAAAATTTCGTGTTGCTAGGCCATGTATTAAGGAAGATATCACACTCCTTCGGACTGATGATGGAGAATAGACCGCCCTTCGTAACCGTATCGCTACATACATAAAAACGCCTACACGTAGAAACTATTTTTGCCAACGAAAAACTTTTCGGACCCCCTGTATACATACATACAAACATAAACACATATTAATACAAATGTATTCGATTTGCGTGAAATCCGACCCAATAAAGTTTATCTAAGTAATAATAGGAATCCCATACCAAGACTTTTCGGACACCCTGTATACATTCAAACTAACACCCACACGTTTAAATAGGAATATAGTCGATTTACTTAAAATCCGAATTAATTAGGATTATTTCGGTACTAGTAGAAGTATTTGCCTATACCAAGACTTTTCGAACACCCTGTATACGTATATACAACACATATAAAAACAAATATAATCGATTTTGCATGAAATCCGGATTAATTATATTTATCCTGGTACTACTAGGAGTATTTGCTCCAACAATGACTTTTTGGACAGCTTGTATACAGACATATACCTCCGTACACATAGAAATGCAAATGTATAAGATTTGCTTTAAATCCGACAATTAAGTTTATATTTGTACAAATAGCAAAGGTATTGGTCCATACAAAGACTTTTCGGACACCCTGTACTATACATACATACAAACACAATAAACACGACACATAGTACACAACTATCCAAATCAATACATTACGGAAATAGCAAATTATTCGTCGTCACGGCAGCGGAAAATCAAAATTATTTTCACATAAAAAAGTAGCTTACTTCCTTCCCTTTCGATTGCCACTTCAGTCGTTTCAATCAGATAAGCCGTGCGTGAGTTAGAAATTGTCAACTTTATCCTTAATCGTTGCTATAGAAACCATGGGAATCGATTTTTACAGATATATTTTTGAATGATTGACTGAATTCTTCCCAATATCAAATTTCAACTATCCAACTCAATACATTACGGAAATAGCAAATTATTCGTCGTCACGGCAACGGAAAATCAAAATTATTTTCACATAAAAAGTAGCTTACTTCCTTCCCTTTCGATTGCCACTTCAGTCGTTTCAATCAGATAAGCCGTGCGTGAGTTAGAAATTGTCAACTTTATCCTTAATCGTTGCCATAGAAACCATGGGAATCGATTTTTACAGATATATTTTTGAATGATTGACCGAATTCTTCCCAGATATCAAATTTCATCTATCCAACTCAATACATTACGGAAATCGCAAATTATTCGTCGTCACGGCAACGGAAAATCAAAATTATTTTCACATAAAAAAGTAGCTTACTTCCTTCCCTTTCGATTGCCACTTCAGTCGTTTCAATCAGATAAGCCGTGCGTGAGTTAAAAATTGTCAACCTTATCCTTAATCGTTGCTATGCCAACTATGGGAATCGATTTTTACAGATATGTTTTTGAATGAGTGCCCGAATTATTCCCAGGTATCAAATTTCAACTATCCAACTCAATACATTACGGAAATCGCAAATTATTCGTCGTCACGGCAACGGAAAATCAAAATTATTTTCACATAAAAAAGTAGCTTACTTCCTTCCCTTTCGATTTCCACTTCAGCCGTTTCAATCAGATAAGCCGTGCGTGAGTTAGAAATCGTCAACTTTATCCTTAATCGTTGCTATGCCAACCATGGGAATCAATTTTTACAGATATATTTTTGAATGAGTGCCCGAATTCTTCCCAGACATCAAATTTCAACTATCCAACTCAATACATTACGGAAATAGCAAATTATTCGTCGTCACGGCAACGGAAAATCAAAATTATTTTCACATAAAAAAGTAGCTTACTTCCTTCCCTTTCGCTTGCCACTTCAGTCGTTTCAACCAGATAAGCCGTGCGTGAGTTAGAAATTGTCAACTTTATCATTAATTGTTGCTATAGAAACCACGCGAATCAAAATTTACACATATAATTTTAAATGATTGACCGAATTCTTCCCAGATAACAAATTTCAACTATCCAACTCAATACTTTACGGAAATCGCAAATTATTCGTCGTCACGGCAACGGAAAATCAAAATTATTTTCACATAAAAAAGTAGCTTACTTCCTTCCCTTTCGATTGCCACTTCAGTCGTTTCAATCAGATAAGCCGTGCGTGAGTTAAAAATTGTCAACCTTATCCTTAATCGTTGCTATGCCAACCATGGGAATCGATTTTTACAGATATGTTTTTGAATGAGTGCCCGAATTATTCCCAGATATCAAATTTCAACTATCCAACTCAATACATTACGGAAATCGCAAATTATTCGTCGTCACGGCAACGGAAAATCAAAATTATTTTCACATAAAAAAGTAGCTTACTTCCTTCCCTTTCGATTTCCACTTCAGCAGTTTCAATCAGATAAGCCGTGCGTGAGTTAGAAATCGTCAACTTGATCCTTAATCGTTGCTATGCCAACCATGGGAATCGATTTTTACAGATATGTTTTTGAATGAGTGCCCGAATTATTCCCAGATATCAAATTTCAACTATCCAACTCAATACATTACGGAAATAGCAAATTATTCGTCGTCACGGCAACGGAAAATCAAAATTATTTTCACATAAAAAAGTAGCTTACTCCCTTTCCTTTCGATTGCCACCTCACTCGTTTCAATCAGAAAAGCCGCGCGTGAGTTAGAAATTGTCAACTTTATCATTAATTGTTGCTATAGAAACCACGCGAATCAAAATTTACACATATAATTTTAAGTGATTGACCGAATTCTTCCCATATATCAAATTTCCAATCTCAAACTCAATATATACCGGGAATAGCAAATTGTTCGTCGTCACGGCAACGAAATGTCAAAATTATTTTCACATAAAAAAGTAGCTTACTTCCTTGCCAATCGATTGCCACCTCACTCGTTTCAATCAGAACAGCCGTGCGTGAGTTAGAAATTGGCAACTTTAGCCTTAATCGTTGCTATAGAAACCATGCGAATCAAAATTTTACATATAGAATTTTGAATAATTGACCGAATGCTTCCCATATATCAACTTTCAACTGTCCAACTCAAACATTAACGAAAATAGCTAGTTGTTGGTCGTCATGCCAACGAAATGTCGAAATTATTTTGAAATAAGAAAATTGCTTAATTCCTTCCCTTTCGATTGCCACCTCACTCGATTTAATCAGATAAGCCGTTCTCAAATAATAACAAACCTAAGCAAATTTTAAATCAGACCAGTCATTGTGATTTACCCCGTACACTAACTAATGGATATAAAACCATTCTATGCAGCTTTGCACCGTCATCGAAAAATAGTTAAAAATGGTTCTGAATGCCCAATTCTTCAAGTTATATGTTCCGTAATCCACACGGGAAGGTCTATAGACGCGTTGCCCGGTACTTTTCAAGCCCAAAACGGTCCAGAACCCTAAAATTCTCGGAAGAAAAACTGGCATTTAGGCGACATTTAGACCCTTCATATTATAATACATTTCTCCGTATAAACTGATTTTTAAACCCATTTGCAGGGTCTCAGAAAGATAAAAAAATTGGTATTTAGTGCTTAAATCGCCCAATGAAATGCACCATAATTAAAAATATAAAGTCCATTCTGTCTTTTCCATGTATATTCCAAGCCGAAATGGGCCCAGGATCTCTCCAAAATCACTAAAAATACTGACATTTTTGCATAATTCTGACAGGTCATATTTTTTGATTTCGACGTAAAGATAGGCTGCTTCAACTGATTTTCCAAGGCAGACTACTAATATATGCATTTTTTAAAATTTTTCCTGCACCGATGCTAAAAGAGCATTTTATTTATAACTTTAACGAAAAAATATGTAATTTTAATTAGTGTGGAGTGTTCTCAGATGATGTAGGAAGAAAATAAACCAAAAAAGAGCTGTTAAATAAGAGAAATAATACATAATAATGCCATTTAAAGATGAATTTTGATGGAAAAAAACAGAAAAAATGAGTTTTTACCCCCTAAATCAGGCCCTGGATCACCCATTCGGGATTCATTTTAAAGCCTGATTATATCCCCAAGGGATAGCGTTGAAAAAGTTAGAAGAAATTAGATAGGAAAAAATACAGAGCGATTCGAATGTAGAGATGTCATGAAAAAAAATGGTCAAAAATCGAAATTTAATTATCAATTGCTCCTTTCCTATTAGGAATAAAGGAACTAAAAAATACGTTTGTAACGTATTTCGGCGAGCTCTTTCCGATAAGGCACATGGGATTTCGATTTGGATCCATTTTGACCCCCCAAAAAATTCAAAACCGTCAAAGATTTGCATGAAAATTCGTAATTTCCACTTTTTCCCAAATTTTTCCAATTTCCAGTCGTTTTAGGTATAGGTAAATGTATTGCAAAAAGAAAGTATTTGAGATTCTTTAGTTTTAAGTTCAAATACGTTTTTCTGTCCGAGGTTCCGGCGACCGAGTTATTTGGTGCCAAAGAGGGGTCTACAAAGGGCATTTTTCGACACAAAAAAATTCAAAATAATTACTTCCCATTTTCCGAATATCGCCAGTTTCAATAGGGTTCTGAAGCTCCCGGTCCTCTACAACCTCCGAAAATTTAAATCGATTTAATTAAGTTTTGCGACCTGTAATCGATATCATACGAAATCGCGGAAATTTCGACTTTGACGTTTAATAACTCCGAAACCATACACCCTGCATAACTGAATTTTTTACCGAAGCTAGATGCACTATCCCTCTATTAACCCAGAAAATTTGAACATTTCACTAGCCACCATCTCGGAGAAAAAAAATGGAGATTGTCGAAAAACAGAATTGGACAACACACGAACATTTTCCTGAGTGGCAGCTAGGTATATAGACCGACCTGAAAGGCGGTCTATAAAGATTGCGTAGACCGCCTAATCGCCCCCCGAGGGGGCTCTATAAGGTCGGTAATATCATCATTGTCATGCCCTGAAAATTTCGTGTTTCTAGGCCATGTATTAAGGAAGATATCACACTCCTACGGACTGATGATGCAGAATAGACCGCCCTTCGTAACCATGTCGCTACACACATACAAACACCACACATAGAATCTACTTTTGCCAAAAGAAACTTTTCGGACACCCTGTATACATACATACAAACATAAAAACATATTAATACAAATGTATTCGATTTGCGTGAAATCCGACCTAATAAAGTTTATCTAAGTAATAATAGGACGTATATACAACACATATAAAAACAAATATAATCGATTTGCATGAAATCCGGTTTAATTACATTTATCCTGGTACAACTAGGAGTATTTGCTCAAACCAACACTTATTGGACAGCCTGTATACAGACATATATTTCCGTACACATAGAAATGCAAATATATACGATTTGCTTTCAAATCCGTTTCAATAATTAAAATTGGACGATCCATAGAGCATCCAGACCTGTTGCAAAATAGTGTGCTGAGAAATTAAAATGACGATTGTGGAAAAACTAATCGTAGGACAGCGTCGGGGTTTTGCACACATAAAGTAGCTATAAATTACTACTTTTTCCCAAATTTTGAGCCATCTGCGTTAAAAAATGGCCGATTTATGAATTTAAAACCAAAACTCTTAATTTTCCGGTTTTTCCGGATTTTCTCCGTTACTACCTATCCTCTCGGGACGCTCGACCTCTCATTTTGTTCGTATTTTTATTCTCTATAAATCGTCCATTGACATCATTAAGATTGCTTCATTACTTTCCATTTTATAAGCAAAAAACTAAAAAAATCACGTGTTTTTGCTTAAAAATGTTTATAACAAATTAATGGCAAAAATTTCAGGGTTGGATTTATAACAGGAATCATCTACGGATCGTCTTTCAGATGATGGCACAGGCGGTTTTCCAATAAGATTAATGTCACGACAAATCGCTCTATTGCTTGGCCTAGTTGGGTACTCTACAATCATCTTAGTGATGAAATATTCAGTTTTGAAATTAGCGAAAAAAAGTTAATTTTTTGGGCCGCTTCACCTGAGATGTGAAAAATTATACATAAAGAGCATGGTTAGTAAAACTTGATGTAAAACAATATAGGGTGGCTCAAGAATCTAAAAGTCACAATTTAAAATTAAATTTTTAAGCCACCCTGTATGCCCTAGATAAAATTTTTGAATAATCGTGCTCTTTTTTACAATGTAAAATTTTTTTTATCCTATATAATTAATAGCGAAACTCCTACACTTCTTCATTTTGAAGAGGAATAATGGAAGAAGCTTTAGCAAAAAATTAACATGTACAGCATGTTCCGTTAAAAAAATATACGTCAAAGTCGAAATTTTCGCGATTTCGGTTGAAATTGGATAAAAGTCACAATAGTGGATTAAACCGTTTTAAATTTTCGAAGGTGTTAGAAGACCTAAGGTTACAAAATTTTGTTAATATTGGTTAGGATAGAAAAATTGGAAGTAATTTTTTTTTTAATTTTTTAAAGTTGAAAATGTCATTTGCAGACCCCTCTTTGGTACTAAATAACTCGAAAACGAAACGTCGGACAGAAAAACGGATTCAAACGTGAAACTTCAAAATATCAAATACTTTCTTTTTGCAATACATTTACCTATACCTAAAACGACTAGAAATAGGATAAATTTTGGAAAAACTGGAAATTTAGATTTTTGACCCATATTTTTTACGGTTTTTAATTTTTTCGTGGTCAAAATGGATCCAAATCAAAATCCCATATACCTAGCCGGAAAGAGCTTATCGAAATACGTTGATTTCATATTTTTTAGTTTCTTCGTTCCTTATAGGAATAGAGCAATCGACGATTTAATTTCGATGTTTAGATTTTTTGCCCTCGACATCGGTACATTTGAATCACTCTGTATTTTTTCTACATACATTTTTGACAATTTATTAAACGCTATCTTATAGAGTGATAATCAAGCTTTAAAATGAATCCTAAACCGGTCATCCAGGAGCTTATTTAGAGGGCAAAAATTGAACTTTTTTGATTTTTTCCAACAAATCCTATTTTTAACCGGCATTATTATATACTACATTTCTAATTAAGTGATTCTTTCTGGGATTATTATATGAGATGAATATCTAAGAATACCTCGGAATGATTTAAACCACATCTCGGAGAATTTTTTTTCAGATTTCCAATTTTAAATCTGACCCGTCATTGTGATATACACCGTATACTACCTAATGGAATACCCTCTCTATGATGTTTTGCCGCGTCATCGAAAAATTATTAAAATTGGTATTTAATGACTAATTCTTCAAATTATATGTTCCGAAATTCACACGGGAATGTCTATAGAGGCGTTGCCCGGTATTTGTCAAGCCGAAAACGGTTCAGAAACCCTAAAATCTCGCAAGGAAAAGTGACATTTTTGCGATATTTCTACCCTTCATATTTTAATACATTTCTCCGTATGAAACTGATTTTGACATGCATTTGCATGGTCTGAGAAAAATTAAAAAAATTCGTATTTAATGCTTAAATCGTCCAATGAAATGTATTGTAAATAAAAATACAAAGTCCGTTTTACCTTTTCCATGTATATTTCAAGCCGAAATCGGCCCAGGAAGCTTCCAATATCGCTACAAAAACTGTTATTTTCATGACATTTTGACAGGTCATATTTTAATTTCGATGTAAAGAGGGTCCGTTCAATTCTTTTGTCAAGGCACGGCTTTTATATATGCACTTTTTAAAATTTTTCCTGCACCGATGCAAAAAAGGTATTTATTTATAACTTTAACGAAAAAATATGGAATTTTAATTATTTAGGAGTGTTCTTAGATGATTAGGGAAGAAAATAAACCAAAAAAGAATCGTTAAATAAGAGAAATAATATATAATAATGCCTTTTAAAGATGAATTTTGGTTGAAAAAAACAGAAAAATAGAGTTTTTACCCCCTAAATTCGGTCCTGAATCACCCATTCGGGATTCATTTTAAAGCCTGATTATATCCCCAAGGAATAGCGTTGAAAAAGTTGAAAGAAATTAGATAGGAAACGATACAGAGTGATTCAAATGTAGAGATGTCATGAAAAAAAATCGTAAAAAATCGAAATTTAATTATCGCTTGCTCCTTTCCTATTAGGAATGAAGGAACCAAAAAATATGCAAATCACGTATTTCGGCGACCTCTTTCCGATAATGCACATGGGATTTCGATTTGAATCCATTTTGACCCCCAAAAAAATTAAAAACTGTCAAAAAATTGCACGAAAAATGGTAATTTCCACTTTTTCCCAAATTTTTCCAATTTCCAGTCGTTTTAGGTATAGGTAAATGTATTGCAAAAAGAAAGTATTTGAGATTCTGTAGTTTTAAGTTCAAATACGTTTTTCTGTCCGAGGTTCCGGCGACCGAGTTATTTGGTGCCAAAGAGGGGTCTTCAAACGGCATTTTTCGACATAAAAAAATTCAAAAGAATTACTTCCCATTTTCCGAAGACCTCCAGTTTCAATAGGGTTCTGAAGCTCCCGGTCCTCTACAACCTCCGAAAATTTACATCGATTTAATTAAGTTTTGCGAGCTGTAATCGATTTCATACGAATTCGCGGAAATTTCGACTTTGACGTTTAATAACTCCGAAACGGAACACCCTGTATAGCTGAATTTTTTATCGAAGCTAGACGCACTATCCCTCTATTAACCCAGAAAATTTGAATGTTGCACCTGCAACCATCTCGGAGAAAAAAAATTGAGATTGTCGAAAAACCGAATTGGACAACCAACGCACATTTTTCTGAGTGACGGGGGGTATATAGACCGCTTCGCGGTCTATAATAAAACTAAAGAATCTCAAATACTTTCTTTTTACAATACATTTACCTATACCTAAAACGACTGGAAATTGGAAAAATTTGGGAAAAACTGGAAATTACGTTTTTTCATGAAATTTTGTGACGGAATTTAATTTTTTGGGGGTCAAAATGGATTCAAATCGAAATTCCATGTGGCCTATCGGAAAGAGCTCGCCGAAATACGTTGGAAACGTATTTTTTAGTTCCTTTATTCCTAATAGGAAAGGAGAAATCGATAATTAAATTTCGTTTTTTTACGATTTTTTTTCATGACATCTCTACATTCGAATCACTCTGTATCTTTTCCTATGTAATTTCTTCCAACTTTTTCAAGGCTATCCCTTGGGGATATAATCAGGCTTTAAAATGAATCCCGAATGGGTGATCTAGGGCCGAATTTAGGGGGTAAAAACTCATTTTTTCTGTTTTTTTCCATCAAAATTCATCTTTAAAAGGCATTATTATATATTATTTCTCTTATTTAACGATTCTTTTTTGGTTTATTTTCATCCCTTATCATCTCAGAACACTTCTAACTAATTAAAATTCCATATTTTTTCGTTAAAGTTATAAATAAATACCCTTTTTCGCATCGCTGCAGGAAAAATTTTAAAAAGTGCATATATTAAAAGCCGTGCCTTGACAAAACAAATGAAACTGACCCTCTTTACATCGAAATTAAAATATGACCTGTCAAAATGTCATGAAAATAACAGTTTTTGTAGCGATATTGGAAGCTTCCTGGACCGATTTCGGCTTGAAATATACATGGCAAAGGTAAAACGGATTTTATATTTTTATTTACAATACATTTCATTGGACGATTTAAGCATTAAATACGAATTTTTTTAATTTTTCTCAGACCATGCAAATGCATGTCAAAATCAGTTTTATACGGAAAAACGTATTAAAATATGTGTCTAAATGTCGCAAAAATGCCAGTTTTTCTTGGGAGATTGGAAACAGTCTGGACCAACTTCGGCTTGAAATTTATCGGGCAAGGGAATTAGGGACTTTATGCTTTCAGTAGAAAGACATTTCATTGGATAAATTTGGCTTTAAATACAAATTTTATCGATTTTCCGATGACGCTACAAAGCATCATTGAAGATTCTAATATTGCGCTCAGTGGCATCCAAATATTTGTTATAAAGTTATAATATATAAAATAATTCCTAAGCATGAGCGGGTATACCTTTGGGGCAATATATTAATTATTATTAAATCATTTTAATTTAATTTTAGGGAAATGAATTGATTCGGATCGTTTTAAAGTAACCAGAACAATTCGAAAATACATTTTATATCTTCCAGCATGTGCGTGATTGTATATATGTCTACAGGGTGTCCGAAAAGTACAAAAGTTTGTATGGGCAAATACCTTTGCTATTTGTACAAATATAAACTTAATTGTCGGATTTAAAGCAAATCGTATATATTTCCATTTCCATGTGTACGGATTTACATATGTATGTCTGTATACAGGATGTCCAAAAAAGACTTTTTGGCAGCAAATACTCGCACCAGGATAAATGTAATTAAACCGAATTTCAGGCAAATCGATTATATTTGTTTTTATTTGTGTTGTATATACGTATACAGGGTGTCCGAAAAGTCTTAGTATGGGCAAATACTTCTACTAGTAGGTACCAAGATAAATTTAATTAGGTGGGATTTTACGTAAATCGACTATATTCCTATTTAAACCTGTGGGTCTTAGTGTGAATGTGTACAGGGTGTCCAAAAATCTTGGTATGGCCAAATACTCCTATTAGTACTTAGAAAAACTTTATTAGGTCGGATTTCACGCAAATCGAATATATTTGTATTAATATGTGTTTATGTTTGTATGTATGTATACAGGGTGTCCGAAAAGACTTGGTATGGGCAAATACTTCTACTAGTACCGAGATAAACCTACTTAATTCGGATTTTAAGTATATCGACTATATTCCTATTTAAACGTGTGGGTATTAGTTTGAATATGGGTGTCCAAAAAGTCTTGGTATGGGCAAATACTCCTATTATTACTTAGATAAACTTTATTAGGTCGGATTTCACGCAAATCGAATATATTTGTATTAATATGAGTTTATCTTTGTATGTATGTATACAGGGTGTCCGAAAAGTCTTGGTATGGGCAAATACTTCTAGTAGTACCGAGATAAACCTACTTAATTCGGATTTTAAGTAAATCGACTATATTCCTATTTAAACGTGTGGGTGTTAGTTTGAATGTATACAGGGTGTCCGAAAAGTCTTGGTATGGGCAAATACTCCTATTATTACTTAGATAAACTTTATTAGGTCGGATTTGACGCAAATCGAATATTATATTTGTATTAATATGTGTTTATGTTTGTATGTATATATGCAGGGTGTCCGAAAAGACTTGGTATGGGCAAATACTTCTACTAGTACCGAGATAAACCTACTTAATTCGGATTTTAAGTAAATCGACTATATTCCTATTTAAACGTGTGGGTGTTAGTTTGAATGTATACAGGGTGTCCAAAAAGTCTTGGTATTGACAAATACTCCTATTATTACTTAGATAAACTTTATTAGGTCCGATTTCACGCAAATCGAATATATTTGTATTAATATGTGTTTATCTTTGTATGTATGTAGACAGGGTGTCCGAAAAGTCTTGGTATGGGCAAATACTTCTAGTAGTACCGAGATAAACCTACTTAATTCGGATTTTAAGTAAATCGACTATATTCCTATTTAAACGTGTGGGTGTTAGTTTGAATGTATACAGGGTGTCCGAAAAGTCTTGGTATGGGCAAATTCTCCTATTACTTAGATAAACTTTATTAGGTCGGATTTCACACAAATCGAATACATTTGTATTAATATGTGTTTATGTTTGTATGCATGTATACAGGGTGTCCGAAAAGTTTTTTGTTGGCAAAAATAGTTTCTACGTGTGGTGTTCGTATGTGTGTAGCGACACGGTTACGAAGGGCGGTCTATTCTGCATCATCAGTCCGAAGGAGTGTGATATCTTCCTTAATACATGCTGGAGAAACACGAAACTTTCAGGGCATGACAATGATGATATTACCGACATTATGGAGCCCCATTTCAGTGCACGACAATGATGATATTACCGACATTATAGAGCCCCCTCGGAGGGGGCGATAGGGCGGTCTACCCGTACTAGTTCAATATCTGAGTATTCCTTATTTGACTCATCAGATGTTCCGGGGACAACGTAATCGCAGGAAGTGCAGGATCAGACAATAACTGGATTACATTCTTATCAAGAGGCTCTCGATAGGAAAGCACAGCAGAGTTGGACTTGGATAAACTTGATATGAAAGGATCTGATGAAAATAACAATGAATTAAACAAATCCTCTATAGTTTTTCTCGAGAAAATTTCCGGGTATTAAATTCTCTATATTTTTTGAAATCTTTGTTCTTTGGCTCGAGGGCCTCTTCCGAAAACATTCCAATTGGAAGAACAGCTTTTTGTATTATATCTGCGCCATGAATAAGTATTCTATGAATACTAGGGGGCATAAAATACCATGGATAAAGTGCAACATATATTTGAGACGTTTCTTTGACATACTCTCTAAAAGCATCTATATTTACTGTATAACCAGAAGACATTGCTCGTAATAGCACATAAAATCGTTCTATTAAGCCTGCATCTATGCCAGTAATAGAGCCACCAGTTTTCAGAACGTCTACCAAGAATCCCATTTCTGATCTTAATTTTTCTCTTATTTGTGTATTACGTTCATTCACTATAATTTTATCTGCAGCGTCACGGATTTGCCATTTTGTATGGTAAGAGGATAAGATATATGAAGGAAAGCTTCGAAACATCTTATCCAAGAATGTAAAGTAGACATTCCGAAATCTAGGTTTTGAGACTTGGGACCACGCTTCCATACTTCATCTAAATTATTCATAAATCTTCGGGGTTGCTCCACATATCCCACATGTTTGAGAAGATGACTCGGTGATGACACTAAACATCTTTCCGTCTATCATAGTTAACTTAAACAAATGGTTAATGTTCACTTCCTGGTCACAAATCACAACACTTGTTGGCAAAATGTGTTTTATTTGGTCTTCCACATTTTGAATTTCTTTCTTCGAAAGTTTCCTTTTCAAACATAATTTTGATTGGTCTGCAAAACCTCGTCAAAGAAGGGCGCGGATTATTCCATAAAACTTTATTGTCCATTGTTTGAAGTCTTAGAGGTACAAGACAAACAGCAAATAAATATGAGTCCGTGCGAGGTTCTCTTCCTTCACTACTAAACTTTTGTTTATAAGTGGAGTGACCTGCGCTTCCATCGCAGCCCCACTTATAAATAAATAAGAGTTACACCTTTTCGAATTTCTGATATTTTGTGCTCTAAAACATTTTTTTGAAACATCACAATCCTTGTTGATGTATGATTCACCAAAGCTTGAATCTTAACTTCGCCGCATATATCCGAGATTATCATTGATTTTTCATCTGGATAGCAGTCCCTTTTTGCCTTTTGAAGGGCGTGGTAGGAAGGATAGATGTTAGCATTATGTTGTTTTGCTCCAGACTGCATTAAAATGTACGAATATTTCGTATATCGTCCATACTACAATGCAAGAGCTTCTTCAGGCGTGTATTTAACGGGAATCGAACTCGGGATATACTCGTATATTAATTTTTTTACTTGTATTGCTCTTCCAGGCGCATTTTCAGTTACTGTTTTTACTATGATAGCAGCATCTCGTAAACCAGATTTTTGAAGGCTTGTACTAGCGGCAAATGATAGCTGTTCAGTACTGTAACTTTCTAATAACGGTGCAATCTTCTGGCTTATAGACCGACGGTCTTCTCGGTTATAGACTGCCGCTTAATTCCGAAAACTCCTTTGTCGCTCTGCCGAGTTTAACCGAGTCCGCTGATGTTTTTTGAATAGTAAATACAATATTATCATCTAACCATTCCGCCTGACGCGCCTCAAATCTATGTAGTACTCTGTGACAACTTTTCCATTTTTCGCTTCATTTTCTCAAAAAATTATTCACTATTTTTTTAGAATTAACAATATTCATATCTTCCTCGCACTCGTTAATACCTAGCTTATTCAAAACAAAGAACGGAAGAATTTTTCTTTTCGCTTTCCTTTTCGTTATACCAAACCAAGAAAAGCTCCCTCTTCGATATAGCCATGGTCCTGAAACAACAAAAAATGTCAGTTTGGTGCAACTCGCTGCAGACAAATTTGGCTTCACTAGACTCTGAGATAATTGCTGATTCAAAAAATAAATAAATCTAATCGAATCTGGCCGAATCTGTATTTTGCGAGACGATTCAATTTTGAAAATAGCTTTAAAAATAACATATTGTAACTACACAGCTTTGAAGCAAAAATTATTAGTGATCCATACCAGAGAAAATAAAAAATATTGGGTATAAAAGAGTACATACCTTTACAATAAATCTCTAAGCAACAAAAGTTTAAGTCACAAAACTGAATTATCACAACGATTGATTTACTTAGGCGAACGAAGTAAGACTGATGCGTTTAACAAATTTTCTGTATATTTACACGTCCTTTTTAAAGCGTCACCGACTGCCTATCTGTCCTGAGCGACCTTTTATGAGTTTGGGGGAATTCGTTACCTACCTAGCAACAAAATTCTACCAATATTTTAATTCTGGGTGAAAGTCAAAATTTAGACTTTTTATCAGCTAGATATTAAAAATGATCTTCTGTGCATCGTCTTCGGGAGAGTTTTTCAAGTAAGTATGCTGAATTTCAAACCATAATAAAATCAATATAATATTCACATCAAATATATTCACTTTACAAAAACATTTTATTTACAAAAAACATGCGAAATTTATGGATCTATACGCTAGAATTTAAATAAATTAATTAAATAATTAATAATAAATAAATTAAATATTCAAATTCTGAAATTTGTTTTTCATGCCTTTCACTTTTGCCCCGACAACAGTTCTACGCTTTTCGAGCGCAAGTCCGGTTTTAGAATCCGACGCCTCAATTTAAGAACTCTGTCACTGAATACAATGCTCTATACACTAAATAGTTATACAGACGATTCTTAATTCGTTATTTCAGTAAAAATAAACTTAGAATTGAGTACCATGACCATGCGTACATTTTTTTTCTAGACGGGATAGCATAAAAAAATTTTAACTACCCTTTACAAATTGTTTTTTTATATCAACCATAAAAGTAAAATAAAGTGTCGCAAAATAAAATTAAAACAAATAAACATACATGTAATAGAAAAACTACATATTTTTCACATAACAACAACTTAAACAAACCTAGGAAAAATAAATACAGGGTGTTCGCAAAGCCTAGCATGGGCAAATATCTTTGGTATTAGTAAAGTTAGAGACGCAAAATTTTAGGTACCTATCTTATTGGTTAGTAAATCTCCTTTTTTATGTAATTAACTTTTTGAACGCCTTTAGGGGGTGATGCTAGGAGCTGCTGTCAACATTTTAAATGCCGTGTTGTACTAACTAAGTTTTATACTATGAATTTATATCTGAGATTTTTCGCAAATTTACAAAGAAAAGGACAATTTTAGTACGTACTTTCGATAATAATAGAACTAAATTCATTGTAGCGACGCGTTTCAAATTCAAGAGGCATATTATTTGGAAACGAAGCAAATCGCTGAAATATCAGAATAGTTCACACAGTTTTAATAACGACTTATTAACAACGGCAGGACAAATCCTGTCAAAACAGAAGTGATCAACTAGAAGATTGTAAACCAGTACTAAATCCTAAACCTTCTTAGCGAATCTGAAAGTAAAAATGTGAACATCATTATTTTTCTTATTACTTTAAAAGTTGTTTAAAATCACCACCATGAACTTCTTGGCAGTAATGAAGTCGATTTTGGATCTCGAAAATGTGAGAAGTGACTTCCAAAATAGAATTTATTATTGTTAAGAACTTCATGGTGGTCATCTTGAACAACTTTTAAAGTTATAAGAGAAATAAAGATGCATATTTCAATTTATATTTTTTTTCACGATTTCTAATTTGTAAAGGCTTGCCATTTAAAAAGAAGTAAGATACGGACCTCGGATTTGCGGTAAAATGTTTTTTAAGACCTTTAAAATGAGGTGCCACACGGCATAGGGTTACTTTTAAAATTTTTGACCTCAACTCCCTAGCGCCACCCCTCAAGGGGGTTGAAAAAGTTCAATTACATAAAAAAATTGATTTATTAAGCAATAAGATGCACCTTTAACACTTTTCGGACACTTTGTATAATATGTTAAAGAAGCAGTGGCGCACCCAGGGGGGGGGGGCTACAGCCCCCCAGACCAACATCCTAGACACACAAAAATTAAAACAGTACACTACTACTTGAAAAAATCCACCGAATTGCACTAGTCGGCCCCCTCCCCCCCCCCAAAAGATAAAATCCTGGGTGCGCCACTGTAAAGAAGGCTCAGAAAATTACTCCTTAAGCTAAAGGTATTCTTTTAAACGATCTCTACATATTATTTGAAACAAGTAAGAATAAAAATAAACATGCGAATATTCTTCACATGAACTGATGCAATAATTAACTCTAAATTGCACCAGGATATAATTATATATGTATTTTACATCTCCATCTAGCAATTTTTTCGTGCCTTTCTGGGCTGCTTTTCGTACGCTGGCGGCTGGTGAAATTTTAAAGTTCTATATCTCTGTTGCTACTTACAGGACCCATGCCAAGTTCAGGTTTTTACTAGTGAGCCTACTAGGAATGTTTTGGTGAAGAAAAAATAATACTTTGTCATTTGCGAAAAACAGTTGAATTTTTGCGAAGCACCCCTAGGAAAAAAATGAACACGTTTAGGTGACATTTATAATTTTTTGTAAACGAATTTTACATCATTTTGTCGAAAATTGTTAAATTTGAAGAGAAAAAAATGTGTTAGTGGAAAGTTACTTATTTGAATTTTGTTAAACCTAAAATTTAACTTAAAAAAAAATGAAATGACTATAACTGTCTTAAAATAAATTTTTTCTTTTGAAATTTAAAAATTGTCGACAAAATGATGTAAAATTTGTTTAGAAAAATTAATAAATAAAATACCTCAACGTGTCAATTTTTTTCCCAGGGGTCAAAAATTCAATTTTTTTTTCGCAAATTACAAAATATTTTTTTCTTTTACCAAAACATTCCTGGTAGGCTCACTAATAAAAAATCCTGAACTTGACATGGGCCCCCTAAGTAGCAACAGAGAATACAGAGATATACAAATTTCACCAGCCGTCACTGCCCTCGCCTCTCTCCCCATTTACCATATGTTGAAATTACATATAACAATTATCTATTACTAACAGTTATTCATTCACGTCTTGTATGTTTCAGAATGAACAAATATATATAAATGAACAACTAAATTAAATATAAACATGCCTAAAGCCAATTGATTTTTGTTTTAAATTTCCTCATCTCCAGACTAACTTTAAAACCATCAGTCACACCAACATTTTTTTCATCTAAGACATCCTACGTAGACTCCAAGCCTAAGTACTAACGTACCGTGGGCGTCTGAAGAGAAGAGCAATGTAATGTATTGATACGGAATTTTATGAAGCAGGTTTTAGATTATGTTGTTGATCCCTTAACTTATCTTGTCAATTATTCCTTTCTGGAGGGTGCTTTTCCCTCTATTTTAAAAGATACTCTGATACAACCGATTTTTAAGAAGGGCGATGTGCATGAAATCTCTAATTATAGGGGCATAGCTCTTTTGTCCGTTTTTTCCAAAATTTTTGAAAGGGCATTTTATAGAAGACTTCTCGGTTTTCTGGAGAGGGAGAATTTTTTTAATAAATATCAATTCGGATTTCGTAAGGGAGTTTCTACTCAACTTGCTATTGTTTCACTTTATAATAAAATTCTGGAAAACCTAAATCAAGGTAAACAAACTGCTTGTCTGTTTTTCGATCAAAAAAGAGCATTTGATCTCATAAATATTAGTTTACTTCTTTCTAAATTGGAAAACTATGGAGTGCGCGGAAATTCGCTCAGTTGGTTAAAAGATTTTTTAACTAATCGTACCCAGAGAGTTGTTTTGAGTGCTTCTAATAAAAAGTATTCTTCCGATTCCATGGCCGTGTCCAGTGGAGTTCCTCAGGGAAGTCTACTGGGGCCTCTTTTATTTATTATCTTTATAAATTGTATTTTCTATAATAACTTGGAAAATACGTACCTGTCACTTTTTGCGGATGATACGTCCATAGTTTCATCAGGTGTGGACATGACCGACCTTAGTGAAAATGCGAATAAAGCCGTTGCAAGCATTAAAGACTATTGCCAAAGAAATGGTCTAATATTGAATCAAGAAAAAACTGATTTAGTACTGTTTTCCTTAAGAGACCTAAATAAGAGCATTTTTGTCAAATTTAATGAAAAGTCGATCGAGCAGAAGCAGGTTGCCAAATTTTTGGGCGTTTATCTTGACTCTAAACTTACCTGGTCCCATCAAATAGATTATGTTGAAATTACATATAACAATTATCTATTACTAACAGTTATTCATTCACGTCTTGTATGTTTCAGAATGAACAAATATATATAAATGAACAACTAAATTAAATATAAACATGCCTAAAGCCAATTGATTTTTGTTTTAAATTTCCTCATCTCCAGACTAACTTTAAAACCATCAGTCACACCAACATTTTTTTCATCTAAGACATCCTACGTAGACTCCAAGCCTAAGTACTAACGTACCGTGGGCGTCTGAAGAGAAGAGCAATGTAATGTATTGATACGGAATTTTATGAAGCAGGTTTTAGATTATGTTGTTGATCCCTTAACTTATCTTGTCAATTATTCCTTTCTGGAGGGTGCTTTTCCCTCTATTTTAAAAGATACTCTGATACAACCGATTTTTAAGAAGGGCGATGTGCATGAAATCTCTAATTATAGGGGCATAGCTCTTTTGTCCGTTTTTTCCAAAATTTTTGAAAGGGCATTTTATAGAAGACTTCTCGGTTTTCTGGAGAGGGAGAATTTTTTTAATAAATATCAATTCGGATTTCGTAAGGGAGTTTCTACTCAACTTGCTATTGTTTCACTTTATAATAAAATTCTGGAAAACCTAAATCAAGGTAAACAAACTGCTTGTCTGTTTTTCGATCAAAAAAGAGCATTTGATCTCATAAATATTAGTTTACTTCTTTCTAAATTGGAAAACTATGGAGTGCGCGGAAATTCGCTCAGTTGGTTAAAAGATTTTTTAACTAATCGTACCCAGAGAGTTGTTTTGAGTGCTTCTAATAAAAAGTATTCTTCCGATTCCATGGCCGTGTCCAGTGGAGTTCCTCAGGGAAGTCTACTGGGGCCTCTTTTATTTATTATCTTTATAAATTGTATTTTCTATAATAACTTGGAAAATACGTACCTGTCACTTTTTGCGGATGATACGTCCATAGTTTCATCAGGTGTGGACATGACCGACCTTAGTGAAAATGCGAATAAAGCCGTTGCAAGCATTAAAGACTATTGCCAAAGAAATGGTCTAATATTGAATCAAGAAAAAACTGATTTAGTACTGTTTTCCTTAAGAGACCTAAATAAGAGCATTTTTGTCAAATTTAATGAAAAGTCGATCGAGCAGAAGCAGGTTGCCAAATTTTTGGGCGTTTATCTTGACTCTAAACTTACCTGGTCCCATCAAATAGATTATGTTTTGAAAAAGTCGTCATATCATTGTTTTGTAATATGGCAGTTAAGAAGTAGGGTGGATCGATGTATGTTAATACTTTATTATTATTCTTACATTCAGTCTTGTCTTAATTATGGTATTTTAGCTTGGGGAAACTGTGCTAGGGCTGGAGAAATTTTAATACAACAGAAAAAAATTATTCGAACAATACTTTTTAAATCTAGAACAACTTCGTGTAAAACTTTATTTGTTCAGTTGGGTATTTTGACATTTCCGTGTCTTTTCATATTCAATTGCGTAAATCTTGTCAAGTCTGACTTTCGTAATTTTGGGATCACTAGAGATAATAATGAACGGTATAACCTAAGAGTTAATTCTAACATAAACATTCCTTCACATCGATTAAGCGCCGTAGCAAACAGTCCTCTTGTACTACCCATCAAGCTTTTTAACAACCTACCATTACGCATAAAACAGCTGTCAAATTTAAATGGGTTTAAGTCTGAAGTAAGAGGGATACTTTGCAGAAATGCGTTTTATTCTGTACAGGAATATCTATCTTTTCGATTCGAATGAGGTGTATTCTTGGTGTTTTTTATCCTTCTTCTCATTGAGGTGATGAACGTTTCATTGACGAATTGAACTTTGCCGCCAGCTGATAATTTATACGATACTTATATATTATTATTTTTTACATACTATGTTGTTAGTTTTTATATGTGAAATTGTATTTCTATATTTTTTTGTACCCGACAATATCCCATGCTTACATTGTAAGTTCAGTGGAAATAAATGTTTATTTATTTATATTTATTTATTTATTTAAAAGGATTGGAGGTTGGGACGGAAAGGGAAAACATCTGCAGGCAATTTGAGAGAAGTTCTGTTCTAGGCTTTTGTAGCTAGACAGTAAAGGGATGTGTATGTAACGCGCCTCTTGTTGTTCAGTTAGGAAAAGTCAAGGGGGGAGTAATTCCAGCTACTTCTTCAGAGCAAAATCCGTGGAAGTAGCGGTAGAAAAGGGATACATCTCAAACAGCGCGGCGATGAGCGAGAGAAGGGAGCTTTCTCGTAAGGGCTAGGTCATTGATAAGTCGAGCTCTTTTGGATAGAATCAAGGATGTTAAGTGTCGAAGGTGATGCCGCTCCCCAGATGTGGGAGCAGTACTCTAGGTTAGGTCTTATTTGGGAAACATAGAGGGTGTATAAGTTGAAAGGGGAGAAGTGTTTTCTGGCTTGAACGAGAAAACCAAGCTTTTTAGCTGCCGATGTGGCTACTGAAGTAATGTGTTTGTGCCAGCTGAGATCATGTTCGAAAGCGACGCCAACAAGATCGAATGTTTCATTGTTTTGTAGGGTTTGGCCATTCATGTGGATGGGGTAAGCATTGCCAGATTTTTTGCGTGACAGGGATCAAGACTGGGTTTTGGAGGCCTTGAACAAGGTTCTTGGCATTCCAGTCTAAGATTAATTGAAGATGTTGGGAAAGAGATAATTGCATAGATCTGCGTCTATAATCCGGCTCTTGAATCGAGACTTATCTGGAAAAATGAATGTTGGAGTGAGTACTATCGTCGGCGTAACTGTGGATGGGGTTGGTAGTTGAAGAGAGCAGGTCATTAATGTGAAGAAGAAATCTGATGCCGGGACTGAACCTTGGGGGACGTCAGCATTGATAGTATGGAAGTCAGATGAGTGACCGTCAACCACGACAGATATGCGTCGATTAGAGAGGAAGCTACCGATCCAGGTATATAGTTTGGTAGGAAGGCCGTAACAAGGTAGTTTGTTAAGGAGTGCGGCATGTCATACTTGGTTAAAGGCCTTGGAAATGTCCAGAGTAACAATCTGAGATTCTCCATGAAATTCGAGAGACTTGTACCAGTTATATGTGACAAAGTCAAGGAGATCAGCTGTAGTTCTTTGGTGACGAAATCCGTACTGTCAGTCATGGATGATTTTGTGTTTTTCTAGATATTTTAGAATTTCCAAGTTGATAGCTTTCTCCATAACTTTGCTGACAACACAGACAAGAGAGATAGGTCTATACTTGAATGGAAGGGACTTGGAACCTTTCTTCGGGACAGGCTGCACTCGAGCAGTCTTCCAGCTATCTGGGAAGATACCCTTGTCATAAGAGATCCGGAAAAGACAAGTTAAGATGGGTGCAAGTTCTGGAGCGCATTTTCTTAGGGCAATTGCTGGTGGTATGCCATCCAGACCGGAGGACCTTTTGATGTCAAGAGAGAGAATAATTTTTTGAACTTGTTTGACATTACTTCCATACTAATAAATCAGTGGCGGCTGATGAAATTTTAATGTTATACAGGGTTATTTTTTTAAAACCTTCAGGCTAACTTTATTATTCAAAGAGACAGGCCTATATTTCCAAGCAAAACTTTAGAGAATAGTCCAACTAACAAAAATACGGAAATAAATTTTCCCCACTGTGGCCAGTTTGTAAGTTATTTCAGAAAAACATATTTTCTTTAATGGCAACAATGCATTTTTTTACAAATTTTGATACATCTCGTGATTCTATGAAAAACAAAGAGTAAATTTTTTTTATTACAGTAACAGTTTACGAGCTATTTGTGTAAGGGTAAAATGGCCAAATTTACAATGCGTTTTTAACAATAAAATTTTTTCGTTTTTCTTAGGTTAAAAACAAAATAACTGTACATAAACAAATTTTTGTACAACTGCACTGAAAATACCTAAAAAATAAAAATTTATTTAGTTTTCATAATTATTACATTAATAAGTACTCGCAATATGGATTTAATACATATCGTTAGATCTGTAGACATAACAGCCAGATTCTCCAACGCTAGTCTGGTCTAATTTGACAACCAAAAGTTTAAAACTGACAAGGGTAAGAATAAGACAACTAAGTTTTATACTATAAATGTGTTTCTGAGCTTTGTCACAAATTTATCAAGAAAAGGACAATTTTAGTACGTACCTTCAACAATAATATAACTAAATTCATTTTAGCAACACGTTCCAAGATGAAAATCATTTGGAAACCAAGTAAATCGCTGAAATATCACAATAATTTATAAGATTTTAATGACGACTTATTAACAATGACATGACAAAAACCTGTCAAACATAACTGATCAACTATAAGATCTTAATTTAAACCAGTACTAAATCTTAAACTTTCTTAGTGAATCCGAACGAAAAAGTGAATAAAAAAATAAATTAAAATTTAAACGTCCATAGCTTGTAAACTGCTCTTCTAAACACAAATTTTTACTTTGTGTTTGTTTTAGAATCACGACATGTATCAAAATTTATCAAAAAACTGCATTGTTGCCATTTAAAAAAATATGTTTTTTTAATAATCTACAAACTGGCAACACTGGGGAAAATTTGTTTCCGAATTTTTCTTACTTGGACTACCTACTCTGTAACATTTCGCTTTTGGAACTACATATATGTCTATCTCCTTAAATAAAAAATTCACCCTGTATATCTCTGTTACTACTTACAGGACCCATGCCAAGTTCATGCTTTTAATAGTGAGCCTACTAGGAATGTTTTGATAAAGAAAAAAAATATTTGTAATTTGCGAAAAAAATTGAATTTTAGCTTTTACCCCCCGGGAAAAAAATTAACATGCTTAGTTATTTTATTTTATATTTTTTCTAAACAAATTTTACATCATTTTGTCGAAAATTTTTTGATTTAAAAAAGAAAGAAGAAAAGGAAAAATGTGTTAGTAAAAAGTTATAGTCATTTTTGTGAAACCTAAAATAGAATTTAAAAAAAATTTAAATGACTAAGTTTCTACTAACACATTTTTTCTCTTAAAATTTTAAATTTTTTAACAAAATGATGTAAACTTTGTTTAGAAAAAACAATAAATAAAATACCTAAGCGTGTTCATTTCTTTTCCAGGAGAGTCCAAGCAAAAATTCTACTTTTTTCAAAAATTACAAAATATTTTGTTTCGTTACCAAAACATTCCTAGTAGGCTCATTATCAAAAATCCTTAACTTAGCATGGAGCAACAGAGATATACAATTTTAAACTTTCACCAGCCCCCACTGTTAATTGTTCTTCTAATATTATTGTTTACATGCCTCAGTAGAATTTCAGTCTTTCATAGGTAAACCACTGCAGGTTTTGTAAATTCGTGTTTCTTTCCAAAATTACTAACGATAATCTGTATAACTTCATTTGTTATGGCTGAAATATATAGATTTGACACTCCAAAAATGGCTCTAAATCCACTAGACTGTTTGGATACCCCAATCTTCTTAACAGTAAACATAGCCTTTCCACACCTACAAACATTGAGAGCTCAAAACAGTATATCTCAACTCATTATACACATATTCCAGATGTAATAAAGCATTGCAGAATGTACAGTATTGTAAAAATATTACATTTTGCACTCCTACAGACTGAAAAAAAAAACAAACACGATAATGCAAGGACCAAAAGACAGTTTTACAATCACAATTATTATACTATACATGTCTGTGAAGTTGGTCCCCCAAATGCAAAATTCATTAAAAATTAATGGAGTTCCTAGTTTCCTATGAAGAGTTGTAGAATACTTTTTACTTTTTATTAATAGTTCCATTAAAATAAAAGTAAAAACAGTATTTTAAAAATGGGGACTAACTCCACACAGTCCCCAATTTATTGCAAAAACAAAAGTTTTACCACAACGCATAATAGTACTAGTGATGTAAGGATACGTATCCAAAAATCCGTTGGATCCGAATATTAAAAGAATCCGGATTATCCGAAACCGGCCGAGAACTTGAATACGGATTCGGAATCAAAATAAATTCGCATCGGGTGGTTACTAATGCAAAGTGCAAAGAGAAAACGGAATCGGAATCGAGTGTAAGCGAACAACACGGTCTGCGATTTGGCATATTTGATATTGTGCTTTCTCTTTCTAATGACATTTCCTAAAAAAAGATGGCATAGTTATCGGGGTAACGGGTATCATATGAGATGAGACCCATTGATTAAACTAGTCCCGCCTCACCCGAACCGAATTCAAACGAGAACGGCGCGACGCGGTGCCTTCTTATCCCTAAACTTCGACTTCGAATGGTATGATACCGATACCGCATCGACCTACCTACTATCCATTTCTAAAGTTTTGACCCCTCAGTCTGAGGGCCAATAACAAAAAAACCACGGGGCAGAATAAACTGAAAAAATTACAGCTTGTTAGGACGTTATCCAAGAGTTTCTTCCAAAAAATGTATTATTGTAGTGTGAACGATATTGAACTTATTCATAATAAAGTAGAAAAAAACAACGATTTTACTGCGTTAATACTGATAAACGATTTTCTCATGTCTATATATTGGTTAATTTTTTCCCTATTTAAATGCAATTTTGAAGGTAGATAGAAAAATATCTATACTTTCGCAAGAGATTGGTAGTATGCGTCTAAAATTCTATTTTTTTATTTTTTAATGATGTTTGTGTATCAGCTGTACTGTGGACAATTTAAAACTTTAAAAAAAATCTTTACACTCGTAGACGTAGTTATTATTATACAAATGTATTTTATTACACAAAATTAAAAAAAGCACCTTTAGTTCTTGTAAAAATTGTAATAAATATTAAAAGCCACATAAGAAAGAGATGCAAAGTGTTAAACTCCTTTACCGACATAATCACAGTACGGTGGCGTCGTCGTAAAGGTCGTATGTAGTCCGTAGGTCCATGTATTTTTATTTGTTTAGAATTTAATCTATTTGTTATGTATTGAAAAGATTTGTAAAATAATATTATTTAGTTGATTGTGGTTGTTTATATCTAGTTATTGTTGATTTAAATTTTTGGTTTTAGTGGTAGATAGTAATTTGAAATTATTATTGTTTTCACACGATTTTTAAGATTATCTTGTTCGAATTTATATAAATACCTGATGTAATCTGAACCAAAAATACGGTACCTAACTACAGTCTAATAAGTTAAAATGTCTCGTCAGTGCAACGAACAAATGAAAAATATTATATTAAAAGTCAGAGCGTACTTTCGACAAAAGAGAAAGACACCGGTTTGGAAAATATTTTGATTGAGCAAGTGGTTAAAAGAACAGCAGATTGCCGGGGTATTAGTGAAAGCGCCATTAAACGTGTTACTGCGGAAGAAAAAAGTTCCGGTATTAGTATACCATCAAAAGGGAGAAGTGGAAGGCCCCGACTGGAATGTGATGAGATTTTGCAGGGCGCCATAAGGAGAACAATATTAAATTTTTACCTGGAGCGCCGGTTTCCTTCTATAAAAGAAGTTTACCAGAAATTGAAAGAAGATGTCGATTATTTACCAGAATTTTCAGAAATGACTTTGTACCGATGGATTAAAGAACTTGGGTTTTCCTATAAAAACAATTAATAAACCAATTTTAATGGAACAAAACACAATTGCTGCCAGAAGAGCGGAATCCTTATACGCCATAAAGAGATATCGTGAAGATTCTTGGCAAATATTTTATACAGATGAAACATGGTGCGGTGCAAATCATTCAAGGAAGTTTGGCTGGGTTGAAAGAGGTAATCCCACAAAACGGGATAATTTTGATGAATACAGAGGTGGTATACAGGAAATTAATGGCTTTAGAGGTGGAATAAAACGGCCATCAGGATCAGGACAACGGGTTATTATCTTACATATTGGTAGTAAAAATGGGTTTTTGGATGGCTGCCTGAAGTGTTTCGTTGGGAAAAAAAGTGCGGCGTCAGTGGATTACCATAACGAGATGAATAAACAACATTACGAAGAATGGTTTAGAACAGTGCTTTCCGTAATACCTGACAAATCAGTAATCGTAATTGATCAAGCACCGTATCATACAATGTTGGATCGTTGGATCCTAATTTTCGAAATCCTACAGCTGCCTGGACAAAACAAAAAATAATAGAATGGATGTCCCAGCGAAAAGCAAAATTGCCCGATGGATTTACAACGTTTAATGAATTAACCAAACCAATGCTGTTAGACCTATGCAAGAACTATCGCTTTCCAAACGTATCTTTTAGATACAATTGCAAAGGAGTTACGTAATGATAATGTAAAGCTTCTATGGTTGCCAGTTGCACACTGTGAATTCAACGCAATTGAATTAATTTGGGCATATGTGAAAAATAAAGTGGCAAAATTGAATACTACGTTTAAAATCACAAATGTACTAAATTTGTGTCTTGAAACGATGCAGAACGTGCCAAAGTCTGTTTGGGAAAATTGCGTTGGACACGCTAATAAAATTGAGGAATCCTACATAGAAAAAGACCACTAAGTTGATGTTGTTGTAGAACCATTAATTATAAATTTAGATGAAGATGATGATTCAAATGAAGAGTTTAGTAATGATGAAGAAGGAGAAAACGATCCATAAGTGTAGGTATTCTTCGGTAAAAAAGAGTGGTGTAATCCAATCAGGTTATTTTTAGTTTTAGGTTTAACTAAATTTTATCAGGGCTTTGTACCTTAAAAGTTAAATCAGATGTGATTCTACGTAAACAGGCCACTTTCACATATTTCGTTTATTATTAAGCAAAGGCAAATGCAGACAAACTTACCACAGCATTTGTTACAATTTTCCAAATATGCGAATCATAAAAATAAGGGAACATCAAAAATATTGTTTTTCTTTTAGGTGAATTATAAATAAATAAAGCTAATTGGCCTATTTACGTTACTCACTTTGAAGTAATATTTTTAAATTACTATTGTTCTACTACACACGTTTTGCCTATTTTATAGATCGTAATGAAACAATCGAAAATCGTTAAATACAAATAAATGTAAATATGTACCAATGCATATACTTATTTTTTCTTAATGTTACCAGTTACCTAATTTATCATATAGAGCACAAAAAAACCGTCACTATATTGCATTACTTTAATGATTATTACCTTAACACCCATACTATTGCACCTTCGACGCCCCGCTCCATCCCGCAAGCACAATGCTGCTATCCTTTACACAAATTAATTGTTTGTATTTACGTTTATGACAACTGCCAAAACAAAATTTTCGTTAAACGTAAAGTTACATCTCTTTATATGTAGGTAATACAAAAAAACAAAAATTTTTGCTGTAAGATTACTGGTAGTAATTACATAACCACAATCATTTTTTGAATATTACTACCAAACCTAAGAAAAAAAAATAAAACTGATATTTTTTGGGACTAAAGTAAGGTTCACTTTATCGCCTGTAAAAAATTAGTTAGGCCTGGGAGTACCAGTAAGGCACAATAAATTTTTACAATTGAGTAATTGATGAAATAGGGAAAAAATGGTGACAATTTTACACTTACCTTCCCATTAGAAAAGCACCAAGGCATCTACGGTTACAAAGTTTTACATGTGTAATAGAGACAAGTAACTTGACCGAAATATGTGAAAATTATATTTTTTTAAATTGTACTTTTTACTTTACAAGCTTCCAAACTGAGGGGTCAAAACTTTAGAAATGGATAGTAGCCGTGTATCCGGATAGAAAATGTTTTAGTCTGTTGCATGCATACGTATACATGATCTGTAACCGCTTTCGCGCGGGTCAAGAAATGGATTCGTATTCGGATAATGGATACGGATATTAGCTGATTCCGATTCCGTATGATTCGGATATCTAATGAATACGGATATTTACAACACTAAATAGTACTCCTTTACGAGTAGTTCAGTATTTTATGATTTTCGAAGCCAGAGCTCTTACCCAAAACATTGTATTACATGTTTTGAGCTTTTTGGGAAGTAAAAAATTCAACAACAAAAGGTCATTATATTTAAGCAGAATGGTACAACTATGGCGGCACTAACGGGACCTTATGAGTTTTGAACCAAGACTATTGTTACAACATGTCATGGGGGCGAACTTCACACTTTTTTAACACTCAAATTACCTGACCATGTAGACGTTCTAATTTTTTCTGGTATTCTAACATGCTCCTACATTCATCTTTAGACAAGCTTTCAATGGTCTCGTGGGTTTGGATAAGGTTAAGCAGTAGGTATTCCATTTTCAATTACAGTCCATTACTTCATTATTTTCTTCAAACATTAAAACAAGTGACTCAAGAACATCCTTCATTGTGTGTTAAGAACCTTTAAATTATACCAGTATTGTTATATAGGGATAGCCCCAAATGGCCTAAAGTTCATCTGGCCTAATCCCGAAGCTCACTTCGTGTCGAATCGGAGATCTTCGTTTCTGGAATTGGCCTAACACTCGAGAAGTTGACAAACAAGGATGGAATACGCATACTTTCTTTATTGTACTCGTGCCAGTGTATTGTGTGGAAAAAATTATTCGGTTTAGTGCGTAGTGACGCAGTACGCTAAGTACGTTCATATATTTTAGGAGACAGTTTCCTACGACATTCTTAGAAAACATAAACCAATGTCCGCAACTGCTCCAATTTTAAGATACAGGGTGTTTGAAAAAAAAGATTAACACCCTCTATCTTAAAATTGGAGCATTTGCGGAACTCATTTTCTTAGAAAGTCCTAGAGAACCGTCCCCTAAAATATTTGAACATACCTAAGGACCACCATGTATATTATGGAGTTGCAAAATGACAATACTTTAGCAATGTTTAAGGTAACTAAAGAGCTAATCTTCAGTAGTTGTGTTTAATAGTACATAGGCTATTAAATTTTTAGATACGCTTATAGATATTCAAAATACTGCTTCGATTGAGTTAGGGCAGCTGGAACGCCAGGGAAGGGTCTTTAGGATAGCAAGGAAGAATGTCGTTTTTAATAAGCGCCTGAATGAAGCATGGGATAAATTAGCAGATGGTCGTTTTACTGTTGGGGACTTTCTTAGGCAAGCTGTCCATTTTGTAGAGGGCTTAGATGAGCAAAATTGGAATGAAGACATTCCAAATAATGAAGACCCTGAACTACCTTTAATGCCACTCATTCAAAATCCTCCTTCATTAGAGCCAGTTGCTCCTGACCTGCCACCATTCGTACCTGAAATCCCTCCTCCACTTTTACTTGAGCCACCACCTCTCATTTATTTTCGACAGGTTGTTCCACCACCTCCAAACCTTCGAAATAGTGCTGATATGGTCCATCCCATTCGAGAAGATCCACCTCAGTTTCTAATTCCAAGACCTCCTTCACCCCACCACATACCTTTGGAACCTGCTCCGCCGTTACCTGATCACCTTCCTTTCCCTGAATATAACTTTCCTCCCATTCCAGAAGAGATAGGAAGATTGTTTGGTCAGCTTGGAAATGATGACGCGCTGGAGAACGCAGTTGTACGTCGTAAGTCTGCATTCTATTATCACTTCTACTGCTACTACATATTTCATTACTTACTGTTTGCCCAGCGGTAATTGACACTCGGAAAGAAAGGGAAAAAAATTCCTGTGACGCCGTTGTTAACTTTTAAAAATTCGGAATGCTAAAAAACGTTAGGCGTACGCGTACTACATAGTTTTTTAGTATTCCGAATTCTTAAAAGTTCCATACGGCATCATAGAGATTTATTTTTCATTCCTTTCGAGTGTCAATTACCGCTGGGCGACCTATAGTAGTTTGGCCAAATCCGCAGGCCGCTGCAAAAATTCTTTTGTATAATCTGGACTTTGAAAATGCTCAGTTTCCATTTTCTATCATGGGTTTTGATTTAATCCTGTTAAATTAATTATTTTTTGTTGTTATAAAGGTTGGGAGCCAAGAATTCCTGCCATTAAATATGAAGAGGACTCCGTGCCGGCCATTCTGAGATGTAGTGTTTGCTACTTAAATAGAGTGCAATACGTT
The DNA here is from genome assembly GCA_963971165.1 of Philopedon plagiatum. Lineage (NCBI taxonomy): Eukaryota > Metazoa > Arthropoda > Insecta > Coleoptera > Curculionidae > Philopedon > Philopedon plagiatum. Next base: position 79,246,566 of record OZ020191.1, on the reverse strand, counting down.
ATATCATGTGGGCATACTTTCTGTACTTCTTGTACAGACACTTTATTTAACATGCAAACACCTCGCTGTGGAATTTGTCGAGCGGAATGGAACACCGAGCCATTGCTATTTCATTTAGCTTAAATTTCATTGAAATACATAAATTTATATATTTTATTTTTTTACAGGTTATTAGAAAAATGTCCCCAAGCTGATAATAACCTAGATACAGGGAGTCAAACTTTCAATTTTGTTTTGGATTTTTCCCAATAATTTCTTAACAAATCGACACAGCGGCACGAAATTAGCGATTTGATGGTTTTTTGAGGCGAGGAATTTAAATCTGTTGATAGTTTTTATGTAGTTTGTAGAGGGCGCCCTAGGCGGCATTCTTAGTACATAGAAATTGATGTCACTTTTTTGCGTCTCGGTATCTCTCTGTTTTAAATACAACTAATTATTTCTTATTAATATATTAAATTTTTAAAATACCTAGCACGAAAATAAATAAATAATTATTGGGAAAAATCGAAAACCAAATTAAAACTTTGACACCTTGTATCTTGGTTATTATCAGCTTGGGATTAGGCAAGTTTAAATAAATCGCAACATTTCGTCTTAAGGAAACTGATGTTCTGTGTTCCATTACTTTTGGGCCACCCTGTAAATAATTGGGTACCTATACATTTATGTTATTTATAGTAATATGCTTGTAATAATAGGTCGCGGTAGTTTGTTGTGGGTTACTAATAAAAAACTTAAGGGTGGGTTCATTAAATTATGTATAAACAGTTTTGGGCTTTGTGTTGGTTTGGGATTATGTAATGTATGGTTATGGTATGGTATATTATTACAAATTGTAATTATATCTGTTTTGTTTTTTTTGTATTGGTAAAGTGTTGTGGTTTACTAAAGCTTTATTAGGGCCGTTCATTTATTACGTAAGAAGTTTTAGGAAGGGGGTTGGCTACCTTCTTATTGATTCTTACTTGGGAGGACAAGGGTCATGACAATTTATTATATAAGATTTTTTTAAAATTATTATGTCGGAATTGTGGACTAATACGTTTATTAACAAAAGGATATCTCAGTAGCTGATTGCATTTCTGACTGCCTTCTGAGCCCATAGGTAGCTAACAATGAATTATTTTTTTTTATTATTTTCTTGAAACTGTTTACATCAGATTAGAAGGTGGGAAGATTATACATTTTCTTATTGGGAGTTTCTAAAAGTAAGAAAAAAAGTCTAACGTAATAAATCAAAGCCCTTTTGTAGAATTTAAAAAATTGGTGTATGTTAAATTTTAACTATGTTACATATGTTACTTAGAATATATTATGTGTGATCATATTTTCCTTTTGTTTTCATTTGGCATTTTATTTAGATACTTGCTATACCTTAATAAATATAATAATTAGTACAATATGTATTTTTGAGTCTCTTTCTGTTTTAATGTTTTGGATAAGCCAATATACAGTTATGAATGTGCTTTTGGGTTTTTTTGTGTGTGAGTGTATTATTTTTCTTGTTCAGTTTTAATAAAATTGGATTAAAATAAAAATATGTTTTATTTCCTTTTCCCAAGAATATCAAAGCGCATGTCAATATCATGAACAATTTTAAACAAATTTGAAAATTATTATTATTAAAGTTGGAAGTATCAAAAGTTATCTAAAAATAAAAGTTTTGAGAAGTTTTAATGTTTTTAAACTAAAAATTTGTTTATTCTTCTGTCAATTTTTTTAGATTTGATTAGATTAGATTTTTCTTTAAAAAAACTAATTAGGAACAGTTTTTTAGATTGTTTTATTTTAGCAATGGTTGTATTTCTATTTAAACAAGTACATTTCAGTCAAAAATTAAACTCTAAAATGAACATACACATTTTAATAATCCTTACCCATCCCATAATTTAATTTTAAAGTCCCACCGTCACCGGTTAATATGAATAACTGCAATGCTTTTGGAGAACATTCAGTTAAGTACTACATGAGCATACAAACAAAATTACACTAACTTCAATAATTCTATTTTCTTTTAGTTTTGTCTCTTCGCATGATGGATACAAAATCGGTTATACCATACCAGGAAGTAAAATTAAATCACGTTTAATAGCACCTCCACTATTTATAAAAGCACTCCACAGTACTAAACCCTAGCCTCCCCCCCCCCCCCACAGTAACAACTGAAAATATGACTTTTTCATGGGGACAACCTTGCTCACAGACTGATTATTATAGTTATAAAAGCAGCAGGCGCGGCCCGTAAAATTTAACAGCCAGATTCACTATCATTTAGTCCATAGGTTTAAATTTTAAACCTATGGTCTAAGTCTTAAACCCTATTCACTAAGATTTAGACCCCTGCAGTGGACTAAAATTTAAACCTGTCAGGTGACGATAAAACAATTGAATTTAAACCTACAAATGTCAAGTAAAGGACGTAAATATTATTTATTTTTATTATGCGAGTCGCTATTTTCTACTACAAAAGAATTAAGCGATTAACTTTTTGGAATTTATGGACAATATCATTTGAATTTACCGCCGAGAAGATAATCATGCGAGGAGGCCCCTAGGCGGTGTAAATCGTGTAAATACGAACAGAAATACAATAAACAACATAACCTCAGATTTCCGTATGGCACGGAAGGTAATATTTTGATAAAATTTTTACCATTTCGAGTTTTATTTTACTCGGCGTGCATTATACCTTACCAGTTAATGTTTTTATTCTACAAAGAAGACAACGATCATTAAAAATGGGCAAGATATCGACTAAGTTTGGAAAGTAAGGGGCCCCACAATAGCAAACAAATTTCCAAGCCATTTATTTTTTGGAAGGACCGATGTACAGCATTTAATAAGGTAATATTTATATTTTAAAATACGATACGTTTCTTTACTTAAAAATGTATATTTCTTTTAGAATTTATGGATAAATAATGAATGAAATATGGGAAATGTTTTACACTTATGTAGCCTAACAAACCTAAGCCCATATAAGTAATACGAGGATAAATATTCAGGCAGCTACTGATGTTCAGATTTCTGTGAAAAAGGTAAAAATTATTGAAATGAGAGATATTTTATAATGGAAGGTCTATTTTTTCGATATTTTTAATTTTAAGAGCAACGAAAGATAGTGCTACTCAGTATTTTTAGAGCCAAATGTTCATATTTGAAAAAATTTAGCAGTTTTAAAATCTATTAAAATAATTGGGTATTTCTGTTTTTTGATAAGATTAGGTACCTACCTCTTTTAAGTATGTTAATAATTTTAATTATTTATAAATTACACCCAATTTGTAGCGTTTTTTATTTGTATTTTTTAACTGGAAAAGTATTTTCTAATTGTTTTCTTTTTTAGCTAAATTGCTACAAGAGAAGAAACCAAGAACCTGGGACAAACAGGAACAAAACATAATTAATCTGTTTAGCTTGTATTAATGTTGTTTGATATTGTTATGCGTTTTATTTAATATATATTGTAAAAAAAACTGTTATTGTAAATTAAAAAAAGTATGGCTGTACCTATTTTTTATTAAATACACCAGTAGGTATATAATGATTTTTATTGATAAGATCACTTTTCTGGTAATAAAACACATTCCTATCTTCTGTATCTTTACTTGCCATAGAAATTTAAGACAATATAATGTCATTCAGAGAGAGTAGCTTTTTCAAAACAAAAAAAAAACAGATTTTGGGGACAGCTTACATAGTGTGTACCTTGAAAGAAAAAATACATTTCAATCTTGCATATTTATTATTTAAGTTACAGATTTCCACATGTAAAATTAACATATATATTTCTTGTCTACTTGGAAAAACTTCAGTAGATTTCTTTCACGTGTGTAGCTTAGATCCTCTACTCCTTCAAGAGAATATTTTCTACTTGCTTATAACACCAAAAACCGTAAAAAGGATCTTACTAAAACACAACAATTAACGGTGGTAAAGAATTAAATTGAATATTAACTAAACCATTTGCTATTATTTAATGTTCATAAAGTACCTAGTCTATGGTCTTACATGGGTGAAAAATAATAATTACATTTCCATAACTCATTTTAGGTATCTTCCTATCCACATTACGTTCATCCAAGGTTCAATTTTGAGAAGTTAAATTTACATTTAGTAGTATCTTGACTCGCATAGTAGGCATTGGTGCAGCTATATGTCAAATTAAACCCTTGTCAACTTAGACCTTCCTTAAACCATCAACAGGTTTAAAATTTAAATCCGATTCACTAACAATTTAGTACTAGTTTTAAGACGAGTCTAACTTTAAACCATTTGAATAACAAAACACCAACATCAACCTACTATGTTTTTGAAATATCTTTCAGTACACATTTCTTCGAAAACATGAGCGACATCAATAAACGTAAGCTTAAGGGAAATTTTACAAATAAGGAAGAAGAAATATTAGTAAAGAAAATAAAAAAAAAGGTTCTTTCTGGGAAATTGTCCCCTGCTACCCCACCTTTAAAGCGGGAAAATACTTGGAGGGAAATTCAAACGGCAATTAATTCCGTGAGCTTCCAAAGGAGCTTAGCGGAAATAAAGTGCAAGTGGAAAAGGCACAAGTTGTCTCATATATAGGATTTCGATATTTGTAACTTAGTATTTCGGTATTGATAACCGTACTGGTGTATCTATGATAGTTGTTAATAGATGTCACCAGATGTAAAGCAGAAGCTTCCACATGTACACAGAGCAAGCATTAATAAAGAAGTTTAATAAAATACTTTCGTTAATAACTTGTATTCTTTCTAATAATTAATAATAGCCCGTTCAACAACGAGACATGGTGTCAGGTTTGATTTAAAATAATAAAAGTGATCGGGAGGAAGAAAAGGAACAAGTAAATGTGAAGTTAAGATGTACATGTAACTAATCGTTGGTGTAACAAGAAACAAAATGGAAGGTACGTTCAAGCCGCCAAAAGGCATAATATTTGATAGAAATGTTCATGTAAATTTGGACAATTTTCTAAGAAGTCTAGAAATTTACTTAAGAGCAACAGGATTGCATGACAAGGATGATGAGACCAAGGTTGCCATCCTACTGAATCATGCTGGAGAAGAGGCTCAGAAAAAGTTTCAAACATTTAAACTAACAGATATTGAAAGGAAAAATTTTAATAAAGTAGTGCAATCGTATCAAGATCACTGCAAAGTAATGCGAAATGAAACTTATGATAGATACAAATTTTTTACGAGGAGTCAGCAGGAAGGAGAAAGCTTCGACCATTATATAACAGAAATAAAAATGTTGGCTTCTGCCTGTAATTTTGGGACATTAGAAGACTCTCTAATAAGAGACAAAATAGTGAGTGGTATAAGAGACTTATCGCTACAAGAAAGACTTTTAAGACAAATGAAATTGACATTACAGTTAGCTGAAGAGCATTGTCGTGCAGCTGAAATAAGCTCTCATCAGGTAAAAGAGCTAAGAAATGAGAGAGAAGTTGATGTGGTAAGACTTAATAATGATAAAAAAGAAGTGCCAGGTGCTTATAACTGTCTTAAGTGTGGTCGAAACCATACTAAACAAAATTGTCCAGCTTATGGTAAAATCTGTACAAATTGTGGTAAACCTAACCACTTTGCTGTAGGTTGTAAACTTAAAAATAAACAGGGACAGGGTAATAGTCATAAGAATAATAAATCTAATAAGAAAAAAGTACATGAAGTTAATGATGGTGCGGATAACAGCAATGATGTACCATTTATTGATAATATTTCTCTGTATAATGTTGAAGGTAATAATTTAAGCAGTAAGTCTTGGACTGTTGATGCTTGTATTAACAATCAAAATGTAAGTTTTAAGTTAGATACAGGGGCTAGTTGTAATTGCATGTCTATGAATACCTTTTATGGCTTAGGATTTAATAATGATAACATTGATAAGAGTGACTTAACAATAGTTACCCTATAGTAATAATAAAATAAAAATAAGGGGCACTGTTGTCCTTGAATGTTTAATAAAGGGGTCTAGGTATAATATAAAATTTTTACTGGTTAAAGAGGATAATGTACCAATTTTAGGCTTAAACGCATGCATAAAATTAAAACTTGTACAGAAAGTTGATTCGGTGAGGTCTGCTTACACAGATAAAAATAATTTTATTAAAAATAATGAAAATATTTTTGAGGGAACGGGAAAAATTCCTTATCAATATAAGATTGTTCTAAAAAATGATGCTAAACCTTTTGTTAGTTCTTGTCGTAGAGTTCCGGACATAATTAAGCCTGTTTTAAAAAGCTGTTTGGATGACTTAGTTAAAAGAGATATTATCTGTGAGATGAATGAGCCTACAGAATGGGTCAATAATATCGTAATAGTGGAAAAACCAGATAAAACAATTCGTATTTGTTTAGACCCAATGCATCTTAATAATAATATATGTAGTGACCAGTTTCCTATCCCCACCGTCGAGGAATTGGCCTTGAAGCTACAGGGTAAGTCAATCTTTACAGTGTTAGATCTAAAAGAAGGGTTTTACCATGTACCACTAGACAAGGAAAGTATTAACTATACCTGTTTTGTTACACCATTTGGTAAGTACTGTTTTAAACGCTTACCTTTGTTTCAGCGTACTAATGAGAAAATATTCGGGGATCTTAATATAGGAATATATTTTGATGACTTCATTATTGCAGCGGATAATGAAGAAACGCATGACAAAATTTTGTCTGATGTAATTAATAGAGCGAAACAATATGGAATTAAATTCAATAAAAAGAAGGTACAGTTTAAAGTAAAAGAAGTAAAGTATCTTGGGCAAATTTTTTCTGAACATGGTGTTAAACCTGATCCTACTTATATTGACGCTATTTTGAATATTAATATACCTAATAATAAAAAAGAACTTTTAAGAATATTTGGAATGATAAATTATCTAACAAAGTATATTCCAAATCTGTCTGAATTTTTGGCACCTTTAAGAGAGCTAATAAAAAATAATGTGCCATGGAATTGGACAAATGATCATACACATGCTTTAAATAATATTAAACATTTAATTACTAAGATTCCAAACTTAAAAATCTTTGATTCAAGTCTTCCTATAGAAATACAGTCAGATGCAAGTCAATTTGGTATTGGGGGTTGCCTTCTACAAAATGGACAGCCAGTGGCTTTCTGTTCACGTAGCTTAACAGAAACAGAAAGTAGATACCCACAAATTGATAAGGAATTACTTGCAATCTGTTTCACTCTTAATAAATGTCATAATTTTGTGTATGGTAGAAAAATCTTAATTAAAACTGATCATCTGCCATTAATTTCTATTTGTAAGAAAGATTTTTATAAAGTTAGTGGTAGACTACAACGTTTAAAATTAAAATTATTAAACTACAATTTTGAAATACAATACTTACCAGGTAAGTTTATGTATATAGCAGATTTGCTGTTGAGATCTTTTAAAAAAGAAAAGGGTAAAGATGACTCTGAGATGTCTGTTACAGTTCATTTGTTGGAGGTTGTTTTGCCAATTTCTAATGAGAGATTGAAAGAGCTACAGAGTGAAACACAGAGTGATGACACTCTTACTTTAGTAAAAACCTATTGTGAAAGTGAATGGCCTAAAAATTCAAAAAATCTCGATTCTGATCTCAAGAAATTTTTTAAAATACAAAATGAACTTTATGTAAAAAATAATTTAATATTTTTTAATGACAGATTGGTAATACCCAAGAGTGTACGCTCATTAATGCTTAAAAAATTACATATTGCACCCTTGGGTATGGAAAAAACTAAAGCAAGAGCTAGGAAAATTTTCTATTGGCCAGGGCTCACACGTGATATTGAAAATTTTATTTCCAAATGTGAAACTTGCTTAAAATTTTCTCGAGTGCCTGCAAAAGAACCTCTAATACAGCATGAAAGACCTAATATACCTTTTTATAAGATAGGTACTGATATTTTAACCTATGGGGGACATGATTATCTTACTGTCGTTGATTATTATACGAATTGGATTGAATTACAAAAACTACAAACTAAAACTGCAAGAGAGTTAGTAAGTATACTTAAACGTATCTTTTCAACTTTTGGTATTCCTATTGAACTTGTCTCTGATAATGTTCCCTTTAATAGTCAAGAATTTCATGATTTTGCTCGAGACTGGGACTTTAAATTAACAACGACAAGTCCTAGGTACCCACAGTCCAACGGATTGTCTGAAAGAGCAGTAGGTATTTGTAAGGGTTTATTAAAAAAATGTAATGAGTCAAACACTGATATTTACAAAGCGTTACTTGAATACAGAAACACGCCACTTGCAGGTTTAAATATGTCGCCAGCAGAATTAATGCATACAAGATTGCTGCGTACTCTTTTACCAATGTCTGAAATTTTTTTAAATCAAAGTACAAATGATGTTGACTTACAAAAAATCTCTGAAAAAAGACTAAAGGATAAAAAAACACTATGATAAAACTGCTATTACACGTTCTGAATTTAAGAAAGGAGATAGTGTCATAGTTAGGAAACCTCTAGAAAAATGTTGGGTTCCGGGGGAAATAGAGGGTAAATGTAATACCCCGCGTTCTTATCTAGTAAGAGATAACTTTGGTAAAGTTTTAAGAAGAAATTCTTCTTTTTTAAGACCCTCACCCAATCAGGTTCCTATGGTACAATCTGATATTACTAGTTTTCCAAATGAAATTGGTTCTGAACCTACCTCCTCTATGGCTAACCAAGGTGATACCTATAATATAAACTCTAATCAGTGTAATAACTTTCAGGAATCACAGAATGTTGCGCCTAAAAATGTAATTAGTGACCATAGTGGTAATAATTCTCATACTCAACCGTTAATGACAAGATCAGGCAGAATTGTCACAAAGCCTGTTCGATACAGAGATTAGTGTTATTAAAATAAGTTTAAAAAAGTTTTTTAGTTTTTTGTTACAAAGGGGAGATGTCTCATATATAGGATTTCGATATTTGTAACTTAGTATTTCGGTATTGATAACCGTACTGGTGTATCTATGATAGTTGTTAATAGATGTCACCAGATGTAAAGCAGAAGCTTCCACATATACACAGAGCAAGCATTAATAAAGAAGTTTAATAAAATACTTTCGTTAATAACTTGTATTCTTTCTAATAATTAATAATAGCCCGTTCAACAACGAGACACAAGTTATGTGCCAAATCAAGATGTAAGTACAGGTTTTACTTTCTTATTAGGTACTACAATATTAAAAAATAAGTATGAAGGTATTCTATTTGAAAAAAAATACATGCGAGTTTCAGAAGAATTTATATAAAAATTGGCCAAAATTATATAGTGAATATTTTTTATTCTTTACGCACTTATGTTAAAATCGTTTATCTTTAATTATATACTTACCAGACAAATCAACAGTTTTGTGCATATACAGGCCGTCGGAAAGTATATTTTGTTTAAAATTAATGCCAGACGTTAAGCTCGTGAAACTCGCATAACCCCCATGGTTTAATAGAATATTCATTTAATAGATTTACTAGTGGTTGCGAAAAGGAAGAGCTGCAAGGCTACTGAAGGTGGGCCCTCTGATGCCCCCGACCTTAAGCCCGAGGACGATATAATATTAGAAATTACTGGGAAAACCTCGGTCGAGGGGAATTCCTGAGGGGAAACAAGTTGAATTTCCCAACATTGAAGCTATTCCTGAATGTTTCCGTAAGTAAAAATAATCTTTGTACCATTTTTATATTAATATGTACATAATTGTTATGCTATAAATAGCTTTAAATAATTAAACAATGTTTTTTTCTGTATTTAGCCCCCGGAAACACCCAATCTATAACTGTAACTTCCGGCAGCAAACTTATTGGTAAATAAACAACCCGCAATAATTTAAAAATATCATATCCCGTATAATTTGGGGAGATTTATATTATAAGATTATGCAAAACAATTTTAAAAATATTTTAGTTTCATACTCCTCATCCAGCGGAAGTGACTAATCCATTTCCCCATCCCCTCCAGAAATCGAGGACCCTGGAGAAGAAAATTCAGCGTGGACACTGTCCAAAGAAATGCAACTTACACAGAGTACCTATTTTATTGTACTTATTAAATATGTAAATGGATTAACTTTAGATTTTTTTAGGATCTTTAGCAGAATTTGCAATGGCTGAAAATTAATAAAAAAATTCTGCAGATTTAGGAAAGACAAACGGCCGCGCTAGAAAGCATATCCAGCTCTCTTCTAGTCATAAAACAAGTTTTTTCATATGGCTTTAAAAAAACAGATTGCATTTTATTTAAACTTCTTACTCTTATGCTAGTTTTTAAGCTGCAGCAAAATTGCACATAATTTATTTTCCATACCCTATACTTTTCATCTAAATTAAATCTAATTTCGTAGAAAGTAATTAATACCTAGTATAAAGTAGGTATAGTCGTGGCCTAAAAAATTTGGACTTACAGAAGCAGGTGTCTATATCTGCTTTTCTATAACCCTCGTGTTCTGCGGGGCGCGTTTTATGGTTTTTAATATAATAATTATTATATACATATCTTTGGTGTTTTTATATGTGACTAATTCTGATGATACATATATAAAATTATTTTCCGTTATGTCTTGAATACTATATACTTGTTGTGTTGGAAGCTACATTTGAATAAAATTTTTACCATCGTTGGAATATGAAAATCCAAAACTGGAAACGGTAGCAGGGTAAAAGCTACCCTATAATACTATTTGGAAAAACCATTTTTAGCATCTTGCTAAGTAACTACAGTTTTTAAAGGTGCAGTGGGTTCATATTTAGTTGTTTAAAAATGTTGTTTTTTTTTTGTTTATTCTCTCACGCTCAAAGCACTTAACGTATTTAAATGAAAGTTTGCACGCAGATGGCTCATACGTCGAATTAAAAAATAAGTTGCTTTTTACCCTAAAAAAAGGATACGATGTTTGTCAAGAATATGGGCCTGGATTTGGTACTCCAAAACTTGAAAATTATTTGATGAAATTACAAAAGAAATTTTTATTAAGTTGAAGTTATTTACAAAGTGTGCCAGTGTCTTATCATACGGTGGATTTCAAGGGCCTCTAAACTGACTCATAACTTTATGTTTTTGGAAAAAAGAAAATCATAATTTGGTTACCTACATTTTTTACTCACTATAGCTCCCGTAGCGACCATATTTATATAGACTTGTGCGTTAGGTTTATATAAGTTCCTAGGAAAAGTATGCCTTATTTGTGTGTAGCAATAGCATCATAAGGTACAATCCACAAGTCAGACTTACAGAAACTGTGCAAGTTAACTTTCAGGTGCAAGGTTAGATGACACCATTGTAATTCTAAATAAATGGAATAAACTAACTCGCGTCTGCACGTTGACTTGCAGAGCTTCTGTAATTACATAGGTAGCTAAAACGTTTAAGATGTCCCTCGCCGAATTTGTTTTGCTTTCAGTATGTTTCATATCAAAAGTTAATTGAGGCTTTTTGTTTTGCGAAAAACAAATACCCAACTCCACATTTAGGACCCCAAGTGGGTGTTCTCCAGGGGCTAAATCAAGGGGGTTCACCCCCCTCCCTCGAAATTTAACAAGGGTGATTCTGGGGAACAATTATTTTGATAAGTGTATTTTAGTTAAATTATTATTTCTTCTTCCTCATTCATATGACTACAATTTCAAAGTATAATATTTGTTTAATACGAATTATTTCATTTTAGCAATAATTTGTCCTTCATTCATTGCCATATTTAATAAATCGTATAGGTACATTATTTTTGTTTTATTTTGTTTGTTAAAAATAAAAAGCTTGAATGGTTTTTAAAAATGATATATGTGTGAGTAAACTTTACAAAAGTAAAAGCTATAAAAGTCTCTTTATTGCAATTAAAAAAAAACTTTGCTAAAAGAAGCTAGCTGTGCCTATATTTTGTTTCATATAATTATCAGCCATTTGGAAATTTGTCAGTGACTGGTTTATATAAAAAATAACAAAGCTGATAAAAATACAGTTGCTACAGTTTTTAGCTGCCGATGTGGCTACTGAGGTAATGTGTTTGTGCGTTACCACCGAAATAAGAAGGCCGATGAGCTTGGGGCGTGTCGGCACGTGAGTAGGCCAACCGTTGTACAGACGTATATATATGGAGTATACGCTAGTTTAGTATTTTTTTTTAGCAGTTTTAACAATTAGATGCTGAAAATTGTTGTACAGCTTGCTTCTTCATAGATTTTACATAGTTTAGTTTATAATACTCTACAATTTTGATATGAAATAATATGATTTCAGTGAAAAATGATACAGTTTTACGCTGCCGACATTTTTTTCAAATTCATCATTAATCATATTATTTAATTAAATAAGGTCGCGATTGGCTTATATCTAATTTTTTTTTAAATTAGAAGAGTATTTAGGTATTAAAAATGACATGATTAGGGATATGGTGATACTTAGGTTGAAAGAGTATCTAATTTTCTCTTATTTCCTTTTCCAAGCCTGTCATTTGTCTTGCTACAATAGTTTTTTAAAAGGGTATTTGTGATAGAATTTATTATAATTTTGGCAATAAATGTGCTATTGTGAGCTTCACATTGAGAAAAATCTGTTAATAAGCCATTTTGCGAAATATATTTTGTTGTAATTGCTGACAAAAATTCCTTTTTATTGTGGATGTTTAGGAAAGCCTCCTCTTGATTTTCTAAAATTTTATTGAATATAATATATTCATATAAAACAATATTAGTGACTTTGTCTTTCGGAAATTTGAGACTTGCTCTGCTTAAATTTTTTATAAGACAATGGTTGTCTTCAATTTGGAGATCATCATTATATGTTAAACTTAGTTTACACGACTCGCATTTAAGTTTCTTTAACAAAACATAACAACAATAGCCTCCCAAGTATGTAATAACCGGCATTTCTGATGTCACTATTGCAATGTCCTCTTCGGTAATGTAAAAATCATGAGTAAACAAACCTGATTTTGAATTGGTTTCCTCGGTCGTTTCGGTCGAAAAATCATCATTTTCATAAAAAGTACGAATATTTAATGTACCAAAGCAACGCGATTTTAGAGACATTAGAGACTGTATTCTAAGTTTTTTTTCACATTCATACAACTGGCGCATAGAAATGTTGTACTGCCCCCCCGCCAATTGCCGATATTTTCCAAACCTGTTTTCGAGAGGATCAGTTTGAAATTTTCCTAGTAACACATAATTCATACCTATTTCTTCAAAACAATATTTTACAATTTCTATCATACCATAAATAGTGTGATGTAAAGCTGTATGTGTTTGTGAAGTTAAAGTTTTTGTAAATTGATCTGATTTTTTCCAGATTTCCAACCACTCTAACATTTTGTGCAAAAATATAACTTTGGGATCGTTATCACCGGCAGAAGGAGTTATGGGTTCTTGGTATACGTCATTTAGACGTTTTCCCTTGTACGGTGTTTTTACATTAACTATCTTCCACCAAGTTAATATTACATTAAGGAAGTCAGCTGTATCTTTGGAATGATTGATTTCACTACCAAACTTTAAAAGAGCTTGAATAACAAACGGATTAAAAATTTTTAAAGCTAGCTGAACATTTTGTCTCTCAAAATTTGTTGGGAAAAGAGCTTTTAAAGTTAGATTATAACCGTATTTTAGCAATTTGTCATTTTCTTTACTGTGAAGAATTTTTAAACTTTGAAAAGATGCATATTTCAAGTCAGAAGTCTCGAAATCAGGATAGATAAACATCTGGTCAGGTTTTAAATTGAGCCAGTTAGTTTTTATACACTTCAATAAATGTACGCAGTCGAACAAATAAAATAAAGGCCGATTTACATTAGCAGGATGAGGAAAAACAATACTTAGTTTTCTTGTGGGTGAAAAATTACACATTGCTTTGCTATTAATTGCATTATAATCACTTAAAACACAAAAAAATTTGTATCCAATTTCTTCTAGTCCTAAAATAATAGACTTTATAAAATTGAAAAGCATTTCATGATTAATTTTTGTAACTGGTGAAATATGTATTACTTCTTTAAAATTTGAAAGTATACTGCTAATCATGAAAGTAAATGCTGAGTTTGCTAATGTCGTACTATTCACAGCTGTCCCAACAATGTTTCCTCCTTTATAATCAATGTATGGTTTTATATGTATTTCATCCATGAGCAAAATCATGTATTTGTCGTGATCTTTTAAATATTTAAATATATTTTTGGCGTATGTCAAAAAAGATTGCCGTTCTTCCAGAGTGGGGTCTGTAAGAAAGGAGTTACATATAGATTTTAAAGTGTCAGGATGAGGCAATGTTAAAAATCCATGGTTTCTTAAATATTTATATGCATGTGCACTAATTGTATTTATTATCGAACATAATATTAAGGTGTCTGCAGAATATCGATACCTTTCTTTAGGTAAAGTCAATAATTTTAGTTGTTCGCATACAAAAGACAACAAAGAACTATTTTGTTCCTGTTTTAAACTTTCTATTATATTGCAGATTTGACTAATAATGTTTTTAAAGCTTTCATTTGATGTTTGTTGGGAACTCGATTGATTATTTTCAATTTTATCTAATTTTTCTATCTCATCTACTACTTCGGATAAATCATTAATATCACTTAAAATAAAAGGTGTTTTAAGTTTACGTGTTTGTAATAAAATTTCATGTTCATATACATATGTTTGTAGTTTTAAATCTGACTTAATATTTATAGAATAAGTTATAATGGGACCCGGAGATGTTTTGATTTTGAATAAAAGGACCTCATTTGGATTATTAACTATCTTATGCCATTTTTCAGGAAGTACCCATTTATCAAAAATATTTTTAAATTCATCAATGTTTTTAAAAAAAACGGACTTTTTATAGGCTTCAAATTCCTTTATACTATCTCTAAGTGCCTTTCGCAAATTCTCCTGCTCTTGTAAGATGATTTTCTCATCTCGACCCTTTCGGCTGATACTATCAGGTTTTGAAAGATATGAAGGGCAATTTGGAAAAACTGTTGGAACCGAACATGGTGCAAGTTTTGGATGTTGCAAAGGCACCTCAACAGTTTTTCCAGATTTTTCATCATAATAGGTACTTGAAAATATTATACTTCCGTTTGTGAAATGTTCTTCACAAACTCTGTGATTTTTTGTGGGCACAAAATTGTCTCGTGGAATGCTTCGGAGCCATTTCGCTAAAAGATCAGCGTCCTTCGGAAAGCCAAAAACATGAACACTTTTTTCGCCGGCATAATTGCCCTTACAACCCGGAACGCAACACTTATATGGCATTTTCACTGCACTGTTTTGCCAACACTATTGTTCTAACACACTTAAAAAATAAAAACTTTAAACAAACACTATAAATATTAGAATATTTAATTAAGCACACCGGTTGACCCTTAGTAGAGCCCTTTAGGGTTGACCATTCTGCATTCTGCCTCGGTGCACGCTTTCTCAAGCTTCTTGTAAATAAGACGCAGCGTT
The DNA here is from genome assembly GCA_963971165.1 of Philopedon plagiatum. Lineage (NCBI taxonomy): Eukaryota > Metazoa > Arthropoda > Insecta > Coleoptera > Curculionidae > Philopedon > Philopedon plagiatum. Next base: position 79,231,131 of record OZ020191.1, on the reverse strand, counting down.
GCCAACATGTATATCTAAAAGTTTGCTTAGGTGTAATAATTATTATTTTAGTAGAGGTTAAAGATAATACTGTACCTACTTTTATGGTATTTCAATGTCAATGTAAGTTTTGAGGTTTGTCAAGCTATATAAATTATTATTTTCTGATCATTAAACGATTAGAATGCCGTATAAGTTTTTCCTTCATAGGGATAATATCTTGACCTATTGGCAACCCCGTTCAAGCTGAGATTTTCATACGAATTCCTTGATGGCCTACTTAAATTACGTAGGAGGTGCGTGACGTCAGAGCCCGGTGGCCTTTTTCCCTTCCCGGGGGTAACGGTTTGTGCCAGCTGAGATCATGTTCGAAAGCGACGCCAACAAGATCAAATGTTTCATTGTTTTGTAGGGCTTGGTCATTTATGTGGATGGGGTAAGCGGTGCCAGATTTTTTGCGCGACAAGGAGCAAGACTGGGTTTTGGATCGAGGCGTTGAACTGAACAAGGTTCTTAGAACCCCAGTCTAAGATTGTTTGGAGGTCTTGGGAAAGGGATAGGTATATAGATCTGCGTCTATTATCCAACTCTTGATTCGAAACTTGTCTGGAAAAATGAATAGTGGAGTGAAGAGTACTATCGTCAGCATAACTGTGGATGGGATTGGTAGTTGAAGAGAGCAGGTTATTAATGTGAAGAAGAAATAGGGTTGGTGCCAGGACTGACCCTTGGGGGACCCCAGCATTGACAGGATGGAAGTTAGATGAGTGACCGTCAACCACAACAGATATGCGCCGATTAGAGCGGAAGCTACCGATCAAGATACATAGTTTGGTAGGAAGACCGAAAGAAGGTAGTTTGTTGAGGAGTGCAGCATGCCATACTTGGTCAAAGGCCTGGGAAATATCAAGAGCAACAATCTGAGATTCGCCATAGAATTTGAGAGACTTGTTCCAGTTATGTGTGACAAAGCTAAGATCAGCTGTGGATCTTTGGTGACGAAATCCATACTGTCTGTCATGAATGATTTTGTGTTTTTCTAGGTATTTTAATATTTGCAAGTTGATCACGTTCTTGATAACTTTGCTGACAACGGAGAGAAGAGAGATAGATCTATAATTGGATGGAAGGGACTTTAAACATTTCTTCACGACAGGCTGCACACGAGCTGTCTTCCAGCTATCTGGGAAGATACCCTTGTCATAAGAGATCTGGAAAAGACGAGTTAAGATTGGTGCAAGATCTGGAGCGCATTTTTTTAGGACAATTGTAGGTATGCCATCCAGACCGGAGGACTTTTTAGTGTCAACGGATAGAAGAATTTTTTGAACTTGTTTGACCTTAAGATTATATCTGGCTTTTTGTACATTAGACTTGCTCAAGACTGTTCTTGTCAAGGGCGGGCCCAAGGGGGAGGGGGTGATTACCCCCCTAGAACCTGGGCTTCCCCTGGCATGATACAGGCCACAAACAAAGCAATCTGTAAATATTTTAGTTGGCTAACAAAAATTAGCCCCCCCCCCAGAATTTTAGTCCAGGACCGCCCTTGGCTCTTGTGAATTATACAATATCCAGTTTTAAGAAAAGTGTACGTGGAAAACCACTGGAAACCATGTTCATAACAATTTACAATAACCTTATCTCAATACCCCAGATAAAACCAGACCAGATGCGAAAGCGCCAATGTCGCCTGTACTTCATGCGACGGCGAGCCAAGGATTGACGAGACGATCCGCCGGCGGTCTGGCATCTAGTATGGAGACCGAGGTTATAAATTTAAATCACAGCATCCCAGCCACTGCCGTGTCTTATTCAAATGTAACGTAACTTCCGTATAGTACAGACATCTGCACTATCGCAAAGCGATGGTGCAGGCAGCCCTCAAGGTCATTGAGATTGAACACGATATTTGACAGTCTTACGCATCTGGTCTGGTTTTATCTGGGTCAATACTGTAATCAATATAAAAATATTAGCTTGCACAATCTAAACTTCAAGCCCTTATATTACATTACTAATAATAAACTGTGTTATCATGCAACAATAAGGGTAAAAGTTTGAAAGTGCTGGCAAAATTACCAGCAAAATAATTTGTATGCCATTTTATTCTTCCAAATTATATTTTTAAAGGCATCATTGTCCTTGCTGGTAACATCGCTGGCACTTGGATAATTTGACACTAAAGGACGTTACCAACGCTCTACAGATGTTTAAAAAACAGCTGATAAGCATATTATCTGAAAAAGTCACAAGCTTCTTAGATCTGTGAACCTGTATAATGTCAATTAAAAAGTGATAAATGAAAAACACACTTCCCTGAACTTCCCGTATCATAATCCTATGTTACTTATTTTAGCTTTCAAAAATAATAAAAATAAACAGTGCTCACCAAGCAACCATCCATTACCATTCCATTGCATTGTTCCAAAGTAGGGTTGAGTCGACTATTTTCCCAAATAAAGCCATCATGACCACCTCCAGGCCATCTTACACAGACTTATTAAACTTTAAATCTGAATCACACATGACTTGTACGTTGAGGCTGTAAAATCCTTTTCTATTCATGTAGTTGTCTGGATCTACCTAAGATTGCATACTTTTATATAATATATATTTTATGCCTAAATTCATAAAGCAAAAAATTAGAACAGCGAGTTATATCCAAACTTGTACAGTCTCCTATGACAATAATTTTTTTTATCTAAGACATCCCACATAGACTTCAAGCCTAAATACTAACGTACAGTGGGCGTCTGAAGAGAAGGGAAATGTAGTTTACTGACACGGGATTTAAAGGATTGGAGGTTGGGACGGGAAGGGAAAACATCTGCAAGCAATTAGTTCCATAATCTGGAGACCCTAGGTATGAATAAGCGAGAGAAGTGGTCTGTTCTAGACTTTTGCAGCTGGACAGTAAAGGGATGCATACGTAACGCGTCTCTTGTTATTCTGTTAGGGACAGTCAAGGGGGGAAATAATACCGGCTAGTTCTTCAGAGCAAAATCAGTGGAAGTACCGGTAGAAAAGAGATAAATCACCAACAGTGCGGCGATGAGCGAGAGAAGGGAGTTGTATTGTGAGGACTGGGTCATTAATGAGCCGAATGGCTCTCTTTTGGATAGAATCAAGGACGTTAAGTGTCGAAGGTGATGCCGCTCCCCATATGTGGGAATATTATTCTAGGTTAGGTCTTATTTGGGGAACATAGAGTGTATAATAAGCTGAAAGCGGAGAAGTATTTTCTGGCTCGAAAGGGAAAACAAAGATTTTAGCTGCCAATGTGGCTACTGAAGTAATGTGTTTGTGCCAGCTGAGATCATGTTCCAAACTGACGCCAACAAGATCGAATGTTTCATTGTTCTGTAGGGCTTGGCCATTCGTGTGGATGGGGTAAGCGGTGCCAGATTTTTTGCGTAACAAGGAGCAAGACTGGGTTTTGGAGGCGTTGAACTGAACAAGGTTCTTGGCGATCCAGTCTAAGATTAATTAAAGATCTAGGGAAAGGGATAGGTGCATGGATCTGCGGATCTGCGTCTATTATCGAACTCTTGATTCGAGACTTGTCTGGAAAAATTAATATTGGAGTGAAGAGTACTATTGTCAGCATAACTGTGGATGGGATTGGTAGTTGAAAAGAGCAGGTCACTAATGTGAAGAAGAAATAGGGTTGGTGCCAGGACTGAACCTTGGAGGACGCCAGATATGCGCCGATTATAGAGCAAGCTATCGACCCAGGTACATGGTTTGTTAGGAATACCGTAAGGAGGTAGTTTGTTAAGGAGTGCGGCATGCCATACTTGGTCAAAAGCCTTGGAAATATCAAGAGCAACAATCTGAGATTCGCCATGAAATTCTAGAAACCTGTTCCAGTTATGTGTGACAAAGCTAAGGAGATCAATGTGGACATTTGGTGACGAAATCCGTACTGTCTATCATGGGTCATTTTGTGTTTTTCTAGATATTTTAGAATTTGCAAGTTGATCGTTTTCTCCATAACTTTGCTGACAACAGAAAGAAAATACATAGGTCTATAATTGGACAGAAGGGACTAGGAACCTTTCTTCGGGACAGGCTGCACACGAGCAGTGTTTCAGCTATCTGGAAAGATACTCTTGTCATAAGAGATCTGGAAAAGACGAGTTAAGACGGGTGCAAGTTCTGGAGCGCATTTTTTGGAACTATTGCTGGTATGCTATCCAGACTGGAGGACTGTTTGGTGTCAAGCGATAGAAGAATTTTTTGAACTTGCTTGACCTTAAGTGAAATGGTAACAAAAACTAAAACATAGAAATAATCCTACTGCTTTAAGGATGCCTTATTTTAAATGATTAAGTATCAGTTTATGAAAAGACAATATCCACAACTATGTTGTTTTTACAATTTTCTGTAAGTACTCTAGAAGAATAATTACACAGACTTATTCATGGGGGGGGGGGGGGGGTAGCGTCTCCTTCCGTATGCGCTCGAGTTAGCTAATTAGAGTACGAGTTGGCTATTAGGACTTCATACCAAAAAACGTTAGCAGCTGAGTTTGGGGAAAATTCACATAAAGGTCGACAGTTTAATTCCAGCAAACGCAAAGAAATTTCTGCCAGTTATAAAAAAATCGACAGTTTTGCTCGGAGAAAATTTATAAAAAAGGATAATTTTGGATGCGTATCTTCGCATAGTTGGATATTTTTCTACACTTACCCCCCTCCTCCCAAACATAGTGCTTTCAATACGCCCCTGAATAATTGTAAGCGCAAATTGACCCTATGTTTTAATACCTAATAATAATTGAATCGCCATACCTGCGCTTTCTTAATTCGAATATGTGTTCCATCGATACAGCCTACTATTTTGGAAAATTCAGCGATGCGAAATTTTTCAAAAATGTTTTCCCGAAAACACATATTTTGAACGTTTCTTAAAAACGGTCCTGACAGCTTTTTTGAAATGATTCATGATGAGTCATGAAATATTTTGAAAATATTTTCCCGAAAACACGTATTTCGAAAGTACATTTTTCAAAAGTAATTTTAAAAAGATAGTTACATTTTCCGAAAACATATTTTTCAGAAAATAATATTTAGAAAATTAAATTATAACCTCTAGTAGCTTGTAAAATGTTAATGAAAAAATAAAATAAAAGATCTTAAACAAACTTTTTTTGGATTTGATCAGGGTTCCTTAGGTTTGGTACGTTAATTTCTCGAAAATTGTGTGTTCTCCAAAAAAATGTATTTTTGAAGTGTTTTAAAATTTGAAAAATTGATTCTAGAAAAATTGGACTTTCGTAAGTATATCCCCAAGTGAGCAGAAGGCATAAATATTTAACATAAAAATGCTACAGTATTTACAATTTCGTATTAATGAAACAATTTTGTCCTGTCGCATGTAAGCTATGATGACCAACTGTACTTTTTTTTGAACAAACATCTTTTTTGATGTTAAATTACGTTAATTTTTTCGGAAAACAGCTTCTTGGAAAGATGATTTTTCGGAAATGGGTCTACAAAATTTTTTCGAAAATGATTCTTTCCAAAATACACTTTCCGTACATGTATTTTTTAGACAATGAAAACACTTCGGTGTCCATCCGTCCATCTGTCACAGGCGATTTTCTCTGAAACTATTCGACGTAAAAATTTGAAATTTAGCGTAGACATAGAGTGTGGTGGCCCAATTATATATGTGAAGTATAAAAAGTTGAATTTTGATTCTGGGGGTTAATTGCGGGGGTAAATTGGGACATGTAAAAAAATTTCAAGGGCATCGTGTAGGGTGTCAAATAAAAGCTTATTAAAGCACGAATTCAACAATACATATGATGTATTTTTTATGCATTTTTTTAAACATTTTTTTTTGGGAAAAACGCTCAAAAATTGCTGTCCCCACCCTTCTTAACACCAAAAGGATGGCTCAGAAAAATCTGAAAAAATCATGAACATTGAGAATCAGTTGTAGATTGAGCGAAAATTATCAGGATTGAAGACTTCTAGCGCGATCATTTCCGCTTTTATTTCCCTATAACTGCTGAACCATTGGTTTTAGAGAAAAAGTTTTTCGACAAAAATATTTCTCACGGTGTAAGGAACACCTTCCCTACACATTTTTCAAAATTTTTAATTTGGCTCCGCCCATACTCGATGTGATACGGCGTTGGTGCCTTCGGCGGCGGGTATAGCGCGGCAGATGGGTGGACATCGGGCGGCCGAGGTTTGTTCAGGTTAAGTGGGGGGCTGATGGATTGGAACACTAATTGTACAAGCGTAGCTTGCACTTCACCGAATTTTTTATTTATACTTACCTTCTGTCTGATACATAAAATTTTTTCAAAAACACATTTTTTGAAAGCACGTGTTTTCGAAAATATATTTTCTCGAAAACAGAACTTGTTCGATGAGAATTATTCGAAAACGAGGGGTGTTTTCCAATTTTTTTTTTCGACACCAACATTTCGAATTTTTTTGAAAAGCACTTTTCGAAACTACATTTTTTTGAAAGTACATTTTTTAAATATTGTTTCTAAAAAGACTTCGAATATTCATATTAAAAAAATGCTTTTTGGAAAAATTAATTTACTACATAATGCATCAGACCCGCGAAAACATAGACCTCAGGATCTTTTTCTGTCTTTTTTTCATCGGCAGTTCCAAGCTAGTAGAGCTGATAATTTAATTTTTGACAAAATGATATTTTCGCCAAACGTATTTTCGAAATTCATTTTTTGAAAAAAAAATTGTAGATCCTTTTCCGAAAAAGGTTTTTCGAAAAAATTTAACATCGACAAAAATGGTTTTGAAAAAAACCACTACCTACCTACAGTTGGTCATCTTATTACACGCGGCTGGAGAAATTGTTTCAATGAAAGCGTAAATATTCTAGAATTTTTTTATTTAGGTATGCCTTCTGCTCATTTGGAGGGATATATATTTACGAAAGTACAATTTTTCGAAAACCAATTGTCCAAATTTTTTTTAAAGCACTTTTCAAAAATACACTTTTTTCAGAAAACATCTTTTTCGAAAATTATTTTTTTCGAAACCCAATTTTAGTTTAATAATTTTTTGAAGCGGCTTCTTGAAAAAGTAATTTGCTATAAAGTTAGCGTACCAAACCTAAGGAAACCTGATCAAACCAAGAACAGTTTTTCAGGAACTTTTTTGTCCACTTCTAATTAACATTTTCCAAGCTAGTAGAGTTCATAATTTAATTTTCGAAATAATGTTTTCGAAAAAATACATTTTGGAAAATTTTTGAAAAATTGTACTTTCGAAATATGTGTTTTAGAGAAAATATTTTCAAAATATTTCATGGATCCGTTTTTAAAAAAGCATATTTTGGAAAAGCTGTTAAGAGATTTTCGAAAAAATGTTCTTTACAAGTACTTACATAAGTATGTGTGTGTTTTCGAGAAAATATTTTCGTAAAATTTCGTAAAAAATTTCCAAGAAAAACTTTCAAAAAAGATGTTTCTCGAAAAAAAAAACCTATTTGGTTATTTGTTTCCTTTTGAAGCTAAAACGATCAGGCGCAAATTTTGATAAGATCGCAGTGAAATGTGTAAGGAATGTTTACAGAAACAATCTATACAGGGTATAATAAGATATCAAGAAATTTTAAGGGCAGATTCTACATCTAAAAATATGAAAATAAGTTTATATAAACATGGATCCTCAAACGCTTCTTTTTCGAGATTCAGGGTGTTTAATATTTTCTTTTTTAAATGTTTCTTTTTAATTTGTCGAAAAGATATTGACATGAATTTTGGTACACGCCAGTATGTAATTACCTTTACGTGCAAAAATTTCTTTTCTAAAGTACTTGCATCAGTAGCGTGCTGGTAAGTCTTTATTGTTAGCGAAAAAAATGGCACGCCACTGATTTTTTGCAAAATTGATATCATTCTCTTTAAGCCCAATTAATTCTGCGTGAAAAGTGTCTCTTAAACTTTTTTGTTCTGACCGTTTTCGAGATAAAAATTAATTTATCTCTTACAATAAAAACAAATAAGTAATGAAAATTAATTTTTTTTAAATATTTTTTGTTCAGGAAACAGTGCTTTTTGATTTAAATTTATAGTAGATGCTGGAAATAGTTTCTAATTGCTTCAATACTTGCTCTAAATCGTCTTCCCATATTTCTCCTCACTCTTCGAAATACTTGAGGTGTGAAAATATTAAACACCCTGTATCTCGAAAAAGAAGCGTTTGAGGATCCATGTTTATATAAACTTATTTTCATATTTTTAGATGTAGACTCTGTCCTTAAAATTTCTTAACATATTTTTGTAACACCCTGTATAGCAACATCAAAAAATGCCAAAAAAGGCCAGCATTTCTCATATTACATATTTATATTAAGTATAAACTTTTATTCATATTATTCTTGTGGTAAAATTTATTTCAAAGATCTTACTTACATTGACGGCAAATGTTTGTTTTAGCTTATAATATTTTGTATAATGTATGAATGGTTAATATTTGTTACAATATTTATTTTTATAAAATTCCCTATTAAAATCATTTTTGTACAAGGCGCCCCCACCCCCTAAATCCGCGCCTGGTTTGCGAGTTAACTTAACATGATATGTAAAGAACAATGTGTTGCAAAAGGCTTTCTATCTAGGTATATTGGTATAAAAGACTACTTCACCTATCTAGTTTATTTAGGAAAATAATTAATTATTTGATAAATTTTTTGTTTGTAAAACATAGGTTTTCAGATTTCCCCTTTTCTTTTTTAAATTAGCAAAAAAAAATATTTAAAAAAATAAAAGTATAGGTATCAGTGTTGAATTCAGAGAAATCCCCCTGGCAATGTCTGTAAAACATAGAAATTGATTTGCTTAAAGCATAGTTCACCTACATTGTTTTACTAACTCAATCACTTATAAACCAAAACTACACATGAACAGTTAATTTAATTATTGTTAATTTTGTTTCCCCTCCCCCAATAAGAATGTTTCTCCCCCCGGAAAAAAATGTCTGGATTCAACACTGATAGGTATGTATGTGTGCCAAGCAATGTAGGTACCTATGTTGTTTTTATAGCTAACATTATCTACTTTTTTGAGCAATGTTTGAACTTTTATTTACCTTTTTTGGTATTGCTTGGCTTTGATATGAATACTTGTCATGAATCTGTATGCAACTTCCACAATCCTTCTGCAAAATGCACAAATAGATCTGCTGCAACTTGCTTGGCTAATCCTTACAGTATTCCCCAAAACATTTTGGAAAGTTCCACTATCTAAAAACTTCAAACACGCCAGCACTTGAACTATAACGGGTAAAGCGTATCTTCGGGTTACCCTGTTCAATGCGGGACGTACTAAATCGCATAATTCCAACATTTCATTGCGGGGAAACCGGTAGTATCAGTATCTAATATAATAAAATGGACAATAATTACTAACAAAGCAGCCAAGTATTATTAAATTTACCTTATCAGCTGATCGTCAGGTATTAACAATGGGTCAATGGGATCTCGGAACTGTCTTGGAATTCGTCGTCTTCCTGTTTCGATATTTTGGGGGCCCCTTCCAGTTCTTCACGATTTTTTCTTCCTGATGGTTTGCTTCTTCTTCATCGTAAAGAAACATTGGCAAGTGTGCCATTATAGAACGCACAGACAGTCAAAAACAAATACCTAGGTATAACGCAAAAATCGTTTAAAAAGGCAAAGGTCTTCTAGTTCGCACAAGAATAAAAGCAAAATGCTAGGATATATTGTGAATATTGTCGAGGTTGGGAACTTTTTAGCGGGAAACGGAAATCGGGCGAGTAAATAGGCGGCTAACTTAAAAGTTACACCCGGATTAAACATATTATTGGTTAAATTTACTTTTATCGTGTTTCTGAAAATAGTAAATTGATTTTAAAATCTCTTAAACCCGCAGAATGGATAGGACTAAAATTTTGGTCTAAATTGACACTTGTAGGTTTAAATTCATTTGTTTTTTTGTTAGTGAATAGGAAATTAAACCATGCATAGGTTTAAGGAGCTTAATACCGGGTTTAGTGGAGTTTTAAATTTAGTCCACCACATAGGTCTAAATATCTTTGTGAATACGGTTTAAAAGTTAGGCCATGGGTTTAAATTTTTTTTGCAATAAATCCAATTTTTTTAGGGATATTATCATAGTAGCGAAGGTAAAATGGATGTTGGTGTAGAAATTTTGTCGGAAAGTACTTTATTTTGTACAAAATATCCTTTTTTATTTTCAAAATCTGCTTCGAGCTGTCAATTCTCCGACATTTTTCAAATAATCAGTGTGCTATTGATGCTCATTTGTCAATTTAAACCAAAATGTTAGTGAATAGGGACTAACTCTTAAACCTGTCCATGGTTTAAGAATGGCTTAAATTTATAGGTTTAAAATTTAGACCTGCTGGATGTTAGTGAATCTGGCTGTATAAAAGTTTTATATCTCTGTTGCTACTTATGGGACCCATGCCAAGTTCAGGTTTTTTAATAGTGAGCCTACTAGGAATGTTTTGGGAAAGAAAAAAAAATATTTGCAAGTTGCGAAAAAAGGTGAATTTTGAACCCACCTGGGAAAAAACTAACACGCTCAGGTATTCTATTTATTATTTTTCTAAACAAATTTTACATCATTTTGTAGACAATTCTTAAATTTGAAGAGAAAAAAATGTGTTAGCAGAAAGTTATAGTCATTTTGACTTTTTTAAATTATATTTTAGGTGTAAAAAATTCAAATGACTATAACTTTCTTCTAAAATATTTTTTCTCAAAATTTAAAAATTGTCGAGAAAATGATGTACAATTTGTTTAGAAGAAATAAAAAATAAAATAGCTAAGCGTGTTAATTAATAAGGTGGGTTAATTCAAAAATCCAACTTTTATCGTAAATTACAAAAAAAAATTTTTCTTTGCCAAAATATTCCTAGTAGGCTCACTGTTAACAAACCTGACCTTGGCATGGGTCCCATAAGTAGAACAGAGATATGCAACTTTAAAGTTTTACGGGTCGCGCCGGAAAAGCAGTGCTAAATGCAAATAATAAATAATATACATTGTTTTATTTCAAATTTTTTATTTTAAATGTTTAGTGTTATTTTCGTACTACGCATAGGCAACCGTTGTTACATGTGTTTATGTGGGTGGCTGCCTATGGGTAGTAGGACACCTTTGAAAGCCTACTAAAAAGTTGGTAGGAGTAAGGAGAGGATTATAAGTTATATAAAAAAAGAACAGTAGTAAAAATTGTTTAGTAAAAGAAGTCCATGATTCAGTGTTGCCGATTTGCGGGTAGTTACCCGAAAATCGGGTTTTTTGACCTGTTATGCGGGTAAAATTTTCACGCGGGTAAAACCAGGCATTTCAAAATTGATATAAAGTTATACAAAGGTAAAATGGATGTCTAGCAACCGCTAAAGCAGCAAAATAGCTGCTTTAGCAGTTAAAAATTAAGAATTACGAGCATTTTTCAAAATGGTAATGTAAGCATTTTAAATCTCCCGCCTATTTTCAAATTTTGTTAGGTTAGGATTTCTTGACAAACATGATTTTTACATGATGTATGAAAGAGCAGGAAAGCAAAAAGAAGTTAGTGTTCTTGTATTTTTTAAATTATTACACACAAATTATAATTACAAACAAGTTGAGGGTAAAATGTTGGGTGTTTTGCTTACGAGTAAAAACTTTTTTTTTCAAAATTTCCCGCTGGTAATGTCAAAAATCGGATCGGCAACATCATTGACAATGTTTCTGTTACAAATATTATCAATATTATCATATTATTATATTATCATTGGGTTATGGAAATTATGCACTGGGGCGCAGTGAACAGAGTATCAATATAGGTACTATAAAACATATTTTAAACTATAAGTACAAGAAATAATACTCAAACCATCACTTTACTCTGTAATAAAACAATTTTATTCACTGTTAACAATACTCACACAATGCTTTACCAGAAATTGTTTTCTAGATCATGGTTCGGTGATTTTCTCGTGGAAATAAATCATAATAACAGTTTCTTTTAGTTCTTCCACAGATGTGTCCTGTATGACATAAGTATTAACTGCCAAAGTTTAGTTTTTGATTACCTAGTTAAGTCAACCCTCTAAAAACACTTATAATCAAGTACTTAAAATAAATTTTAAAGTAACATATATAGTATCAGGTACTCGGAATAAGCAGAATAAGCTGATGAAAATGGAGTGAAAACGCACTAGAAATAGACCTGACCTCTTAGTTTTATCCCAAAACAAATCAATAAAACAGTTAATACTATTCACCATTAATTAAACCACTAAAACTATTCTTAAAACGTAAGCTAATTAAACAAAATAAGAAAAGCAATTAGTTATCCTTAAAATACCAAGAAAGATGCAAATAAATTAGTACAAACTCTTTTATGGGAAGACGATAATTTGAAATTTCGTCTACGATACTACGATCAGCTGTTCAGCCGCCCCAACCAAAATAGCAAAATAGTTTGCTCCACGTCAGGAGTTTAGGCCAAATGGGTGTAAAACGGATTATGCCATACGAGCTTAACCGAACGCCCGCCGGATACACTCGGGTTTAGGCCAGTTGAACTTTAGGCCCGATGGGTTTTAGGCCCGATGGAGCCATCTCGTTATATAGGTACCTATTTATATAATGATAAAAGTGAACCAACCTGTAGCTAATGCGTTTGAATTCTTATTCGTAACTAAACAGAGAAATAGTCCCAGATTCTTCCTTTCTTAATATATAAGGCGTGGAAATATTTCGTCACTATAAAAAACACAATACTTAAAAACAAGAACAAATCAAAAATTATAATCAGCTGATTCCATTGAATGAAATTGACATTTGCGCTTCGGCTGAATTCGGCTGTTCGGCTTTCGCTCGCCGTCGATCGATAGAAAAATGGTTTAAACAGCCCTGCTGCTGCTATGTTGGCAAGTCCTCTTGCAAGAATTAATTTATCATTGGCTGCGTTCAGCCGATTTTCAGCGGTCTCAGCAGTAGATCAAATTTGACAGATGGCATGTTACATTACATGTCTTCACATTTGATATAAGTAATCATGTGGTCGCTGCCAAATCCAACCAGCTGCTGAGACCGCTGATGATCAGCTAAACACAGCCATAGTTGTAACTAATAGGTATAGTAAACTTTTTCTTAGATCTCGCAATATGGTGGCCAAGTCACTTGTCATTTACGGCACCCTGTTGAATTCTGGTCTATTTTACGTTTAGAGGTTTGCTAAAACACAGGACCGGACTTGTACTCATCGTTTAACTTAAGTAATAAACACCAAGAAAATCTAGTCTCCGAAATCTATATAGTCCAAAAATAAAATGTTTACTACACATACTTTACAAAGAAATACCCACAGAAACACAAAACACCAAAATAAAACGACGCGACCTGTCATGTCACCTTGATACGGCTCACTCGCCTACTTCCAACCCACTACTGATCCAGGGACTTTTCGAAGGAACCAATATCAGCTGTTGATGTCATCTGTGATTGTCAAATGTCGCAACGCTCAGTTTTATCATATATTGAACTCTATCATTAATTTCATTACTATTACCAGAGACTACAAAATTTAGACAGACACTCGAATATACCGAAAGACATTGGGTGGGTTTAGTGGTTTATGGCTGAAAAGTTTGTTTTTTCACCATTATATATACATGTAGATACTTAGTATACATATTTATATAAGGGTAGACAAACAAACTTGTAAATCATGAACCAGTAAACCCACCAAATGTCTCACGGGATACCTGCTTTTCGTTGCACGGCAGTGTTCGTCTAGGTAATATTTAGTCTATGCTATTACTATTCATCCTGTCTTTGAAATGCCTGTAGCTGACGTTTCAAATTACCAGTTACTTCGTTTTATGAAAGTCGTATCTTCACCTAATTTTCTTAGGAGCGTGCTTGCATGTTATCTTTCAAACTTAGTTTAACTGCCCCTCCTCTGTAACCTTCTCATGTACACAACATTGCTGTCAAATTAAATGGGTTTGCCAGCAATCAGCAAGACCTTCAAAAAGTCCCTACGCTGCATTTGGACTCTTAAGTACGACTTCCTTTTTGATCGCGGCAATAAAAGTAAACGACTGAATGATTGTAGGGTGTAGGTCATTGGCACAGGAAAAATTTGGATTACGGCAACGTCGGTTTCAGGAGTCTATTAAACAAGCGCTGGCAGGGTTGCTTCAAACGACAGTAAAATCCACACCACGATTTTACGCTGTGCGATTAAGCGATCTCTTCTTCACAACTTTCAACATTCAGATGCTTCTTAGATATTCGTTTTTAAGACTGCAGATATAAAAAAATAACCTGGACTAAACAATAATATCCCTGTCATTTTTCTTGTCCATTTTCGCGAGCTTCAACAACTGATCTAACCGCTAACCTCCAGGGGAAAGAATTGAAACCATTATAGAGCGTATAACATTTCGCTTGACAATGTCGAATATGTTTAAATATCATAATTCAAATCGTGCCAATCGCGTACTTTAGTGGACATCTTTTTATTTTAAAAATCACGATTTCTTTTTATCACAACTCATCTCAATGTTTATACCCTTTATGACCGCCATGACAGAGCGATCGACCTGTCATCTATAGTCACTTAAGGTTTGTTATGGGTGTCGCCAGGTAGAGGCAGATCAGTGGCGTAGCCAGGTGGGGCCAGGGGGCGCGACTGCCCCCCCCCCTTGATCAGCGTGTGATTAGCGCCCCCGCGCATATACATAACGAACAGATATTTTTATAGCACCCTGTTGTTGCCCCTCCCCCGCCACAAAATGCTGCTTACGCCACTGAGATCGGCAAAAATCTACATTTAACGTAAAGCTTAACCTAAAGTCGAACAGGTTGGATTTTCTCGAAAACAGTCAGAGAGAGAGAGAGAGAGAGAGAGAAATCGAATTTTTTGGGTTGATAGAGGAATACTTCAACTAACTTCGGTAAGAAATTCAGTTATACAGGATGTTTCGTTTCGGAGCTATTAAACGTCAAAGTCGAAAGTTCCGCGATTTCCGTTGAAATCGGGTACAGGTCGCAAATGTGAATTAAATCGATGTAAATTTTCGGAGGTTGTAGGGGACCCGGAGCTTCAAAACTCCACTGAAACTGGTGAGGATCAGAAAATGGCAAGTAATTCTTTTGAATTTTTTATGTCGAAAAATGCCATTTCCAGACCCCTCTTTGGTACCTAATAACTCGAAAACAAAACGTCAGATCGAAAAACGGATTTACAAGGGAAACTTTAAAATCTCAAATACTTTTTTTGCAATACACTCACCTAAACCTAAAATCACTGGAAAATGGAAATATTTGGAAAAACTGGAAATTTAGATTTTGGACCCAAATATTTCGCGGTTTTTAATTTTTTGTGGGGTCAAAATGGTTCAAATTAAAATCCCATATACGTCATCGGAAAGAGCTCGTCAAAGTATGTGTTATCCATATTTTTTAATTTCTCCATTCTCTATAGGAAGGGAGCAATCGCCGATTAAATTTCGATTTTTTACGTTTTGTGCCCTAGACATCGGTACATTTGAATCACTGTGTACTTTTTCCTATCTATTTTTCCCCGATTTTTTAACACTATCTTATAAAGGGATAATCACACTGTAAAATGAATACCGAATGGGTCATCCAGGAGCGTATTTAGGGGGTAAAAATCGGATTTTCTTGACTTTTTCCGACAAATCCTATTTTTAACCGACATTATTCCACACTATGTACCCTATTTAGTGATCTAAGAATACCTCTCACTAATTTAAATCGCTTATTTTTTCGGTAAAGTTATAAATAAAACGGTTTATTTGTATCGGGGACATGTAAAATTTGAAAATTTTTGAATTTTTCAAGATTGCCATGAAAATAAAGAATTGCAGTTTATTTACTTCAAATTATTAAGATGATACGTCAAAAATTGAAAGGTCTCTGGACCAATTTCGGCTTAAAGTATACATGAATAAGATTTTAGGAACCTTCTACTTTAAGTGCAGGGATATTTCATTGGATGAGTTACCCATTAAATGCCATTTTTATTAAGTTTTCGATGACTCTACAACACTGGAATTCGCCATGTACTCATGATGAGTCATAAGTTCAGTTTTGACGACACAGCCAATGGGATCACGTTTTACAAGTTTCAAAATTCGCGCGAAAATTTGCAGTTTTAAATCCTTTTTTGTTAATAAAGACCAAAATAAATGGATAACAGCAACCGCTATGAACATTTAATTTATGTAGAGAATATAAAAAAATATATTTCAGATTTATTTGGGGTATATGCATATTCCCTATTGTGTAATTCTGTTCTTTGTAGAATCATCATAACTTGCTAATTTACTTAAACCAAAATTGTACACACCTATAGTTTGCGTACTAAAAATACAAAATTTCTGGTACAATTTTCCTTTTAGTGGTTTGCGTAAAATCCCTGTACATTTTTTAGCGTACAATTGCAAAAGCTGTTTTGGAACCACCACGCAAACCTCTTCAGTTTAGCGTTTGCGTGGCCGCATTTTCTGGTGGCAAAAACTCCCTATATTGTTGTTACCCCTTACCCTTAAATATATATACAAACTTTAATTGATAAATATATATTAAATTAATATGTTATTGTATATTTTATTTAGCCCCGTTATATCAGATTTATCATTAGTAGCTAAGGGTGTTTTTTTGATGTGGATCATTTCATGCAGTTCACGTTTTCGTTTATGAAGTTCTGTCTTTACAATTCTTGTTGTTGCAAAATCAAAATTATGGTTAAGAGTTTGTTCGTGTGTTTTGAGGGCGGTTACATTTTTTCGGTCATATTTATGACCATTTAGTCTATTGTGTAAATATTGGCTGGTTTGACCTATATACACTGATTGGCAATCTTTACAGGGTACTTCATATACGATATGAGTTTTTTTATTGGTGGGGATGTCACTTTTAAGTTTACTGAAATTGTTCTTTAATAAGTTGTATCCCTTGTGGCTAACAGTTATATCACGCTTTTTGAAAAAATTTTGAGAGTTCTCTGAAAGGGTAGGAATATAAGGCAAAGATAAAAACTGTTTGATGTTGTTTGTTTCGCCCTGTCTATGGTTGTTATTACATGGTGTGCAGTGTCTTTCCTGTCTTTGTTTAAATATTGCATTTACTAATTTGTTTGGATATAGGTTAAGCGATAATACTTGTTTTGCTTTTTTTATTGCTCCGTCTCTATATTCTGGATTGCTCAAAAGGATAGCTCGATCTGCTAGCCCGATTATAACGGATTTTTTTTGGGAGATATGGTGTTGTGATTTATAGTTTAGATAACGCCCAGACCATGTCGGTTTTGTATACCATTTCGTTTTTATAGTGTTTTTATCGTGGTATAGTGTCATGTCTAGAAAATTAATTTGGTTGTTGTTTTGGTTTGTTGTTCATATATAGTACGGACAATTTCTTGTCCGTACTATATATAAACTAGAAAAAAGAATATTGGCTCATCGGACTGAATATATATAGTATATGTATATATATGTATATATATATATATATATATATATATATATATATATATATATATATATATATATATATAGATATATATATATATATATATATATATATATATATATATATATATATATATATATATATATACATATATATATATATATATATATATATATATATATATATATATATATATATATATATATATACAGGGTGGTGCAACCAAGATGGGGTGGACGATTGTGAGTAAACGGTGAGGAATTTCGAAAAAATTTTTATTGGATATTATCGATAGTCAAGCACGCTAAGTTTTAAAATTATAGCCATAATACAGGGTGGTCCGAAAAACCCGTGGCGAACCAAACTTTTATTTTTTTAAATGGGACACCCTGTATATAATTGTTCCAATTGATTCTCCTGTTCGTTACGATCATTTTGATATGGGGTTTATTGGGTCTAAAACTTATAGTAAGGGAATGGGACGCCGTTAACATTAACGTTACATATCCTTGAATACATTAATCGCTTGCAATTTGTTTAAAATTATTCACTGTTATACAGGGTGGTCAAGTTTTGCAAATACGCCCTGGACTCATTTTTTTAAAATGGAACACCCTATATATTTTATTTTCATGTTAAAGACAACATTACTAGCTCTCAAAAAATACCATACATGATGCCTTTCTGACCAACAGTTTTTTAGTAAACTAGCCGTGAAACCAAAGTTTCTTCATTCTAATACGATTATACTGAATTTACGTTGTTTATTATTAAATATCTAATATTAGGAGGCCATGACACTATCTTAAATGAAACAAAAGATTGACGAAGCTACTGCCGCATAATCCATTATTTACAAGTTAAGGGTAGGTGAGGTAAGAAAACTGAGACCCGAAACCTTTACATGTTTATTCGAGATATTTCAAAAAACAGAAAATATTGTTTTTAGGAAATGTAAAGTAATTAATAAACCAGATATAAACAACTTTTTGAGAAACAAGTTGCCAGTATTGCTTGAAGATTTACCTGTAATGGTAAGGGGATCATTATGGTGTCAACATGATGGAGCGCCCCCGCTTTAGATACCATAGGAATGTAAGATATTTTGTCGATAATTGGAAGACAGATCGTTGGATTGGGCGAGGTGGACCAGTTAAGTGGCCAGCCTGATCACCCGACTTAACACCACTAGATTTTTTCTATGGGGGCATGTTAAAGAAGAAGTCTATAAAGAGGTTCCAACCATACTGAAAGATATGAAGACGAGAATAAGAAACAGTTTTCGCAACATTTCAGAACAGACTTTGGGAAAAGTGAAAATTTCATTTATGGATAGACTCGAAATGTGCCTTCAGCAAGATGGTGGTTTAGTTGAACACCTTAAATGAGCGTTTTTAATTGTTTATATTAAATTAGGTTGACAAGTAAGTACATAACTGATAACTAAATAATTTTAAAAGATGTTCTGTTTTTGCTTAATTAATTTTCTTACACTATTAATAATACTGATAACTGATTATCTTTGTTTATAACTGCTTTATTAATTACTTTACATTTCCTAAAAACAATATTTTCTGTTTTTTGAAATATCTCTAATAAACATGTAAAGGTTTCGGGTCTCAGTTTTCTTACCTCACCTACGCTTAACTTGTAAATAATGGATTATGCGGCAGTAGCTTTGACAAGTTCGTCAATCTTTTGTTTCATTTATGATAGTGTCATGGCCTCCAAATATTAGATATTTAATAATAAACAACGTAAATTATTCAGTATAATCGTATTAGAATGAAGAAACTTTGCTTTCACGGCTAGTTTACTAAAAAACTGTTGGTCAGAAAGGCATCATGCATGGTATTTTTTGAAAGCTAGTAATGTTATCTTTAACAAGAAAATAAAATATATAGGGTGTTCCATTTAAAAAAAATGAGTCCAGGGCGTATTTGCAAAACTTGACCACCCTGTATAGCAGTGAATAATTTTAAACAAATTGCAAGCGATTAATGTATTCAAGGATATGTAACGTTTTATGGAATATTTGGTTTTTCCATACCTGCTTCAATTTTTTTTTTAAAATGGCCGAACTATGAGCATTTTTTCAACTTTAACCGCGTCCCATTCCCTGACTATAAGTTTTAGACCCAATAAACCCCATATCAAAATGATCGCAACGAACAGGAGAATCAATTGGAACAATTATATACAGGGTGTCCCATTTAAAAAAATACAAGTTTGGTTCGCCACGAGTTTTTCGGACCACCCTGTATTATGGCTATAATTTTAAAACATAGCGTGCTTGACTATCGATAATATCCAAAAATAATTTTTTCGAAATTCCTCACCGTTTACTCACAATCGTCCACCCCATCTTGGTTGCACCACCCTGTATATATATATATATATATATATATATATATATATATATATATATATATATATATATATATATATATATATATATGCAAAATGTCTTATACGCCTCCAAAATATATATGCTTTCATAGGACACGCCTCCAAAATCGGAGGCGCAATCGCAAAATCGGAGGCCAAAGCGAATTTGCGTGTATAATGGATTTATTTGTAGATTTAAGTCAGCAGAAGAAGTTTCACAAATTTTTGTTCGGAGGCTTTTTGGGTCGATATACATGTACAGTTATACAATGCAGTTCACAATATTTTATCTACGGGGCGCCACCGTCTTATACGCATATACACTTTAATTAATGGTACTGACGAATTTGCCTCCACATGCTCTCCGTACTATTATGCCTCTGAAATATGGCAACAAGGTAAGGAGGCCAATAATACGGAAGATTTACGCGTGTGTAAATAATTTACTTTTATGATTATTTTATGTTTTAAAGTAGTTGCTGAAATTACGATTGGGGCTCCGAAAATGTACATATGTGTATAAGATCGGTGAACGCTTTGATATAGGGGTCTGTAACATTATTTGTACAGTTTTTTATATGATAAGAAAACGATAAAAATAGATAATATATACTCTTATTACTAATGTATGTTTCAGTAGTAGAACTTTTTTAAAATTTATTTTTGCTAAATTGTTGTCACGCTCTAGCACGAAACATTACCAAGTCTAAACAAAAGAGATATTGCCCACATTTAGAGGGATGTCCACTAATGGTGTCGAGATTATGCTTAAGTTCGTATATTGTACAGAGGCGTGGTCAAAAATTAAGCGCAAGAGTAATATAACAAATATTAAAGTTGAATGAAGTCTACTTGTCACTTGTCAGGTGTACACGTAAATATGTAGAATGAGAATTTAGAGTTCTCTAAACCACCTGAAGATGCCTTATATAATAAGGACTAAACAAATGATGGTAAAACAAGCTATTCCCCGGACTATATGTCTCTACGAGTGCTGGATTACATATCAAAATTTGCCGTATTTTCTTCTAACATGCAAGAAACTACCAGGAAGAAGGAAACTTTTAGTTCTCATCAGTACAAGATAGACGAACATACCTTCCTTCGGAAAAAGTAAATCCTTTTGAAGCTGTGATGTCGAACTATATAAGCAGTAAGACATAGGCAGCGCCTATGTCTATCTTGTACTGATGAGAACTAAAGAGTTCGAAACTGGTCTGCAGGTGACGACATCCTAACTAAAGAAAAAGTTTCCTTCTTCCTGGTAGTTTCTTGCATTCTGAAAACGTATTTTACAATTTAACTCTGTTAGAAGAAAATACGGCAAATTTTGGTATGTAATCCAGCACTCGGAGGGACATATAGTCCGGAGAATAGCTTGTTTTACCTTCATTTGTTTAGTCCTTATTATATAAGGCATCTTCAGGTGGTTTAGAGAACTCTAAATTCTCATTCTACAAATATTAAAGTGTTTTTCTTTAATTTAGTATAATATTAGGAGTTTTTGATATTCTTGGTTTTCTATTTAAAGAGCATGTTTTCGTTTGTTTCTGAGCTAAATTTACAGACACGCCCCTAAAGGTGTAACTTTCTGCTCCTAAAACAATTTATATCGTTAAAATTTCACTAAAACTAGAACTAGTTCTTGGACCTTAAAGGAATGTCTGAAAAGTGTTCGAATGAAAGTTTTTCAATCAAACATTCCTATCAAGACCCTTCTGTTCTAGTTATCAAAATTACCATGTTATTTTTGTTTAAATTTACCTGACACTGAAAAAATGCGAGAAAAACTTTTTATCGTAATATTTAACGGCGTAGTATAATCGACACATTATAATAATTATCTGTAACATCCACACTTTAAATGAGATTTTGCGTAATTTTTTCTGTGTGGCATCAATTTTATTGAAACAAGGGCCTGCAAATGTTTAGTTTTTGAGTCGCTGGCGAATCCATTTGCACACGTTTTTAAAAACGCTATGGTTAAATTTCAGCGGCTCATTTCTTGGCGACTAGCATTAAATGTTGGTCGCTGATTTTCAACAATATGTTTTTTAGAAACGTGTACCAACGTCGGTCGTCAGTACCAACGTGTACTGACTACTCGAAACGTTTGGAATCGCCTGGTTAAATAGTCTACTATATTTTCACCCATTTAATGAAGGATTTTATTAAAATGCTAAAACTTATTTATTTATTTTTAATATTTAAAACTATTACCAATTTTGATACTTTTTTATTACTTACTTATAATTTCTCTTAAAGTCAATGTGTTGCTTAGGGTTGTTAAAGACTTAAGGCAATAAAAAACAAAAAGATGTAAAAAACTCCTTATGTTAGGTAAAAATGGAAAAATACACAACTTTCAACGTTAAAATATAGCGTTAAACAAAAAGCTTAAAGCCCATGTTGACGCAACTCTGTCAAGCGTCGTATTCGGGTTTCAGGAGGTAGCAAATTCATATCTAATTTTTTTTTAATTAAAAGGGTCCCAAAGCACATCAAATAATTTTCTTTTAACCACTATGAAAACGTACGTCTATGAGGTAGAAAAAATTTTAAAACAGTGGAAATGTGCGTTGTGACTGCATCAACACGCCAAAAATGAAATTCCATAATTAACCGAGCTATTAGCTTGTGTCCACCTTAAGTAAGACACTGGTACGCATTGGTCAAATTTATTTTAGAACCTTATATTTTCCATGGCATACTAGCTAATAAAAAATATTAAAATAGACTTTCGAGAAAATATCCATTCAAAATATTAAAATTAATAAAGACACCCAAATAGATTTGGTTCTTTTTAAATATTATATTTATTTTAATTTTTTATACTTAAAAAATTGTTTTAAAGTCGACAAAAATAATAGTAATGAAATAAATCATTGCTTAAAAAATTACATGAATATCAAAATTTAATTCTACCCTTTACACCTGGTAATGGTGGATTTTTAAGCTAACAAAATTCTAAGTAGATTATATATTATATATCAACTTTAGCTTTTACCGATTTACAGCTAAATAATGTAATCTACATCAAAATGGGTTTGCTACATTTTAAAAGTTATTTAGAAAAAAATTACAGGTGAGACAGGTGTAAGAAATTATAGGCAAAGAGGAAAATAATAGAGCTTAAATTTGTTTTATATATATTATTATTTTCACACTGCGTAACTTATAAAGGATACAAAAAATCTGCCTTTCACGGAACAGAAATAAAAATATAAAAAATCGGTCCAGTGCAAGCTATACTTGCACAATTAGTGTTCCGTGCTCCCCACTTAACCTGAGCAAACCTCGGCCGCCCGACCTCCGCCCATCTGCCGCGCTACCCGCCGCCGACAGCACCAACGCCGTATCACATCGTGTGTGCGCGGAGCTGAATAGGCCAAATTACAAATTTTGAGAATCGTGTAAGCACAAAAGTTGTTCTTTACATGGTGAGAAATATTTTTTGTCGAAAATCTTTTTTTCTAAAACCAATAATTCAGCAGTTATAAGGAAATAAACAATTAAATTATTTATGACAATTGATCGCGTAGAATTGTTCAATCCTGATAATTTTGGTTTAATCTAGGTACAGCTAATTCTCAATGTTCATGATTTTTTGTCAGATTTTTCTAAACGCTCCTTCTGGTGATAAGTGATAAGGGTGGTGGGGGACAACAATTTTTACACGTTTTTTCCGAAAAATATTTAAAAAATGCATAGAAAATATATTATAAATATTGTTTAATTCGTTCTTCAATAAGCTTTCATTAGGCTCCCCACACAATGCCCTTGAAAAAAAATTCCATTTCCCAATTTGCCACCCTAAATTAACCCCCAGAATCGAAATTTAACTTCCTATACTTCACGTCTATAATTGGTCCACCACACTCTATCTCTGTGCTAAATTTCAAATGATTACGTTGAACAGTTTCAGAGAAAATCCCCTCTGACAGACGGACGTTTTTAGTGTTCCTTGAAATGGAAGTGATTCCATTTCAAGGAACACTAAAAAAGGATAATTAGACAAGAATAAATAAGATTTAATATGTTAAAATGGATAAATACTCTGATGAAACAATAAATAAAAAGTGCATATAGTTTTGCCAGCGACAGAGCTATATGTGAAAAACATTAATAATATATTATAAATATTAAGTTAAATTTTCTAAAGTTGTCCGCCCTACACAGGAGCGTATTATCCAAAAAGCCTAGAAAGCTCGGGCTTAGGCTCCTAAAACTTTTAAGGGTGGCGCGTCAGCGATGCAATTTTTAAAAATAAACAAGAAATTAAAAAAAAATCAGTTTTAATAATTCAGAATTACTGTCAAGGTAAGAATAAATTCCTACTTGGTCCTCAGTTTATATACTTTCTTATAACTTCAGTACATCAGTTCAGTACTGAAAATATATAAAATTCTTTGCATGGATTATCTGTCGTGAAATAATAATAAACTTTCAAAATGCAAACTATTTTGCTTTAATTGTCAACAGTAGCACGTAACCTACATTAACTAGTAAGCTATAATATCAACTCAAACTGTAGCACATGCAAGTTTATAAATAATAACTAACTAATGTAAAATGTAACTAAGTATTATAAGTATTATCGTAGGAAAATATACAGTGCCTTAACTAGAGCAAAAACCAGCAAAATTAAATTTTTTAAGTGGCCCGCCCTATATCTAAGGCATCAACAGTGCCTTAAATTATATCAACGATAAAATCTTTAGCTATAGACAAAACACAATTTTTGTATTTTAGTTACAGCGACGAAATCAGAAATATAGTTTTTGAGGTTGGATTCCGCCCTGTATAAATTTTATTGGCCGGTTTCGAGCCAGGACAAAGCTTAATTTATATGCAATTTTTTTTTATTTTGTTCGAGTAATTAGCAAGTTTTCGCGCCCACGGACAGACTGACGGAAATGAGAAAAATTTTTTTTGTGAATCAGAAACCCCAAAATATAAAGATCTAAAACAATTTCGGGAGGCGATTATTAAACGAAGAAAATATTAACTCCTCCAGCGAGGGAAGAAAAAGATAATATTTGTTTGTTCTATATACAAGGTAAAATGCACTTTAAAAAAGAAAAAGCCACGAACTTACGCTTAATCCCAGTCGGGGAAAAAGACA